>RJWJ010002771.1:81236-95347 GCA_004363605.1 Indri indri
CAGGCATGTGCCACCATGCCCGGCTAATTTTTTTCTCTATATATATTTTTAGCTGTCCAATTACTTTTCTTTCTATTTTTGGTAGAGATGGGGTCTCACTCTTGCTCAGGCTGGTCTCGAACTCCTGAGCTCAGAACGATCCGCCCACCTCGGCCTCCCAGAGTGCTAGGATTACAGGCTTGAGCCACCGCGCCCGGCCTCTGACTTTCTCTTTATTCCCTAAGGCCATAGGGTCTTGAATCATATAACACTCTAGCTCAGTTGGTGATAGCTATACCACCACATACAGAATATTTGAGTAGATGGTTACTCATACAGCAGGAAATAAGTGGCCTTGGTTCACATATTGGATAATTAGAGTTTAATCCCAAGAGTTGGTTCAATTTTTTTCATTATAAAGGTACAACAGTTGAGCCATATTATGAGTTGAAGGTTTCCGTGGGCTAGCCTGATAACCTAACCAACACATGCCAAGTTCCAAACAATTAATTTAAAATGACTTTAGGAGCCAGGCACAGTGGTTCACGCCTACAATCCTAGCTACTTGGGAAGCTGAGGCAGAAGGACACTTGAGCCCAGGAGTTTGATGCTGCAGTGACCTATGATCATGCCACTGCACTCCAGCTTGGGCAACAGAGAAAGACACCCCTCTCTACTCTCTAAAAAAATTAAAATATAAATAATAAAGGAATGAATATATAGACCATCAACAAATGTACTCACATGTTACTAGCATTTCCTAGTTCTAGATCTCAGATTAGAACTTTCTGAGTTTACTTGTTCAATGACTTGAAATGTTATATTTGACAGATGATTATGGTGTTTGGTGAACTACTGGAAAAAGGGATAACCAAAATTCAAATGGACAACTTTATACAAAGCAATTTTGTAGCTTAATACCAAAAGACTTATTATTAAAGTATAATGAAACTTTTATATAGACAGGAATACATTAAAATTCACACACAAAGGAAAATACTTACAGAAATAAATACAAGATCAGCTTCTCTGATGGCATCATCAATATTGGTAGAAAAAAATAGATTTTTTCCTCGACAAGATTCTACCACTTCTTTTAGTCCTGGCTAGAAAGAAAAGAGAAAGGAATTGTATATACAGTTTACCAGTAATATGAGATAACCTAATAGTATTGAATTGCATTTGTTAAAGGGAAAGGTTATATTGTAATTTAAAGGTCTAGATTGCTCTCAAATAACATCTCTGTAGAAAAGTAAAGGGTCATATACTAAAGGTCACAGGTGTTCATTATATAACATTACTAAATAAAGCAAAATCGAACTTGCCACATTCAGAGCACTCCCTCGTTTCAATGCTTTGTCATTGTTTACCATGTACCTGACTGTTTAAGGTTAACTATTAACTCTGAGTATCAATACAAATTTCAGAAAATTCAAAGTCTTCTTGTGATTTCAAGCAAACATATGATTTGCACTGTCATTATGAATGCAGATTTCTACACCCAGTAATTCAGGCCATACAACTGGCTGTAAAGGCAATATTTACTCTGTACATACATACATAAATAAATATATATTTTTCTAAGTCCTATTGTATGAAATCCTTTTATTGAAAATTTTTTATTACTTTTTCTCATTCAATTTAACAAGAGATATATTTATGTTAAGAATATTAAGAGGGCCGGGCGCGGTGGCTCACACCTATAATCCTAGCACTCTGGGAGGCCGAGGTGGGCGGATCATTTGAGCTCGGGAGTTCGAGACCAGCCTGAGCAAGACTGAGACCCCGTCTCTACTAAAACAACAGAAAGAAATTAGCTGGACAACTAAAAATATATACAGAAAAAGTTAGCTGGGCATAGTGGCATATGCCTGTAGTCCTAGCTACTCAGGAGGCTGAGGCAGTAGGATTGCTTGAGCCCAGGAGTTTGAGGTTGCTATGAGCTAGCCTGACACCATGGCACTCTAGTCTGGGCAACAGAGCGAGACTCTGTCTCAAAAAAAAAAAAAAAAGGAAAGCTAAAAAATGGGACCCAGATAGGTCAGTAATATAGAAGCATATTTTCCTAACTATAAATTTTCTAAATTCACAGAAATTTTGAAATTCTGATTAAACAAATTTGTGGTACTAAACTCTAAATATGAAAGATGCCATCTATCCATTTAAGGTGTACCTGATATAAGTATAATAAAATCCAAAAATATACTGAACTTATATTAATATTATAATAAACAACCACAGTTTTATTTTATTTTTACAGAATACCACTTTTTAACCTTACTATGATAAATGGTAATGATACTAACAGACAAAATTAGAAAATAGAGAAGAAAAAAAATTACTCATAATGTTATCATACTACTACAACCATTATTAATATTCTCATATACTTATTTCCAGTCATTTTTCCTGGACATACTTGACATAATTATAATTTTAATGTCCATAACTTTTGTATCCAGATTTTTTCATATCATTTCTTATCAGTTGCAGTCATAGATTTTTTTTCATTAATAGTACATACAAAATTATTTAATAAAGACAGTAAGAAAACAAAGAACATAAGAACGAAGAGTTGTTTAATATGTTTACCTCATAAATAGGAAGTGTAGGTGAATTCCATGCATTGATTCTTGACTCATTGACATCAACAACTGTTACCCTGATTTCAGGGCACATATGAGCAATGACACTACATGTGGGTCCTCCAACATAGCCTGCACCGATGCAACAGATCTTCTTAATTTCAAACATGATTGTACTAGAAGGGAAACAGTAAGACTTTTAGTATTGAAAACAGAAAATCTGAAGAAATCCCATTGTACATTCATCACACTTTGTAAATGCTGTCAAGGTAATAGATATCTGGAAAAATTTCCTACATTCACTCATAGGAATTATAAAAGTAGTGATAAAAAAATAACATTCTAATTGAATGACCTAGCCTGTTCTCAGACTAGCAAGAAACATATGGAAAAAATTATAGTAACTGATATTGCTGGAGAGGAGACAAAAAGATTATAATGACCTAATATTCAGAAAGTCAAGAGGCAAAATAAATCCTCACTTTGGCCTCTAATACACTAGGACAACTTTGTTTGCTGAGGGAAAGTTCCAGGGTGAACACACCCGTGCAATTCTTGCTTAAATGAATGTTGATGTACAAACGTGAGTTTACAACAGGTTTAGACTAAGATGATATATATTAAGATTAGTTTCACAGTCCAGAATTGGCCTCTGACATTATATTCCTTACACATTTAATTTTGCTACAGCAGTTTATTTTTAGGTACTGGACAATGATCTCAAACTCTATTTCAACTTTAATCAGAAACCATGAGATGGTCTACGGCCATACCACCCTGAATGCGCCCGATCTCGAAACTAAGCAGGGTTGGGCCTGGTTAGTACTTGGATGGGAGAAGTCATGAGATCGTTTAAGAAAAGTAATTTCTGTAATTACCAAAGCTGTTACACAGATTTCAATAGGTTTTCAAAAGCCATTAGGTGAATTGATTTACACCAATCGAATTTACAAGGAGCTGATTTATATATAAGAATGCCTACTTATCTATTTTAATGAGAACAACTGTCAAACTGATCAGATTCTTAGAATTTTAGTCCTTGCCAAGACCTCAAACATCATCTAATCTAACCCATTCATGGACTCCAGAGAGAAGAAAAATGGTAATCAGAGAATTTAAGAATTTGTTAGTATACTCCTGCATGGATCAGAGAAGGTACCCTGAAAGGCTGGCCTAATTTGAATGCCTGGCAATAATTATGAAAAAAGATACACGAAGCACATAATTAAGATTATCTAATTACCTTTGGCCTGAATCAAACAATGTTCTGAATTTTCATTTGGTTCTCTAGACAGACTTCCCTACTGGAAGAGAATGAGCTGACTAACCAATACAAGTATCCAGGAATACTTGTAGCCTCACTGTATTAATATACAACTAATCTGGCTTATGAATCAAATCTTAGTGGTCATAATTAGCAGATATCAACTTATAAAGTCTGATCCCTAATAACTTTCTAAAAACTACAAAAAGAAAGAAAATTTTAGTAAAATAAACAGAATTTGGACTCATATGATTCCATTAAAGAAAGCAATATTCTTAGCAATATGAAAGAAATTTTTAAAAATTATTTGTTTTGAGTAGGTAATACACTCATATGGTTCAAAAATTAAATCTGTTATAACAATTCATACACAAGAAGTCTCACTCCCATCCCTTCCTTCTCTACTTTGCTACCCCCTATTTTCCTTCCACAAGCAACTCCTCTGTTTCTTGTGTATTCTCCCAGCTACAAGTAAATACACATATATATTCTAATAATCTCTTCTTTCTAAATTCAAGAGATAGAATACCATATATACCATCAACACCTGAGTCTTTTCATTTAATTAAAACCAGTATATCTAGAATACCTAAAAAGTAGAATTTCAAAGTAACATTGGACTAGAGGATCTTTCAGGGTTACCACTTAAATCCCATAGCCAAGAGGTTATTAGGGCTGTCATGGCAGCCTATACCCTCAATCTCAACCACGTTCTGCTAACACTCATATTATAAACATAGACTGAATGTCTACTTCAGTGCAGCTCCTTGCTTGATGCAGCTCCTCCTGGGCTTAAAGAGTTAATAGTTTAATAAGGCACATCCAGACTAACAGTTCTTATTTGCTGCTGTTCAGTGTTCAGTGCTCAACACCTAGAATGGCAGCCTCTCGATAAATATTAGTTGAATGAATAACTCTCTCAAAGGGCCTCTCTTTTTGAGGTGAAGACTTCTGTGTAACTATCTCTAGTCCAGATGGCTGATCATAGTATTTTTGCAGTGATTTTATCATGTTCTTTTCTTGAGCTACCTAAAGAAATTCGGCATGTTTCCCCAGTTACTTCTTATCCACTTTAATTTTGAGACATATTTCAGCTTAATTTATGTACATTAGCTGGGGTAGATTACTCATGTCAGCTGGACCTGTATTATAGAACTCTATGTGTTTTAGGACTTCATTTGGGGTATCCTTACCCATACTTTCAAATGAAATCTGGCTTATAGATGATAATGGGAAAATTACTGAAGCTGGATGTATAATCTGTGCAAGTCCAAATAAATGGTCGCCTGGAAGTTTCAACAAAATCCTTAATAAACTTTAATATAGAGTTTGATACAGTGTTAGTGATACATCTTGCATGACACAGATGTCTTCCAATTCCCTTCTCTATTTCTACTTTTATGTACCCTCTGGCCCTCTATTGTGTTGTCAGAGAAATGGGAGTGTTTCCTTACTAAATACATCATTTTGAAATGAGTTTTACCTGTGTATTTTGGGAAAGACGCAATAAACCAAATCATTCCAAAACTGTTCTTCATGTAAAATTTCAAAAATTCAAATAAACATTTCAACCTAGAAGATGTCACTAAAAAATAACGAATGCCCTACAATAATCCACACAGAATATAATCCTTCCACACAACCCCTCTTCAGCATACTCTGCATAGGTTCCCAGTAGCTAAACAATGGGCATCATAACTGGATACATCAACTTCACACATTATCTTAGTCATTACCAGAAATTAAATACTAAAGATGCCTGACCAGAGAAAAATGTATAATCAGTAAGAAAGCCAGCATTAACTTTATATTTAAAGGGCATCATGTAAAGCTGGGGAAATAACAAGAGGAAAGATGGAGTATGCTTATTAGTTATAGATTTTATTTCAGAAAAAGGGAGTACAGCAATGGGAGAAGAAATGAGAGGCTTTCAACTCAGTTGTCTACTGCTTACCTTAAACTAGACAGAGGCTGGGTACTAACAAGCAATCTCAGAGCGGGCAGTCAGCTCTTTCATTTCCAGAACCCCTGATGAAACAGAACAGACCACTGTTCTGAAAAACTCAAAGACTCATTGTGTCTTTGAGGTCAGTCGATGGACAGCTACTTCTTTGTATATCCATGAATAGCCCCCTACCAGTGAACACGTCTTTCACATGTATCAGAATTCCCTACCCTACTCAATTATCTTCCTACAAATATAGGACGTATAATTTTTCAAGATCTCACACAAACATGGTCTTCTTAAGCACCCAAGAAAGGCCTTCCGTGGCATGAAATAGAGCCTCTGTACGGTGTGGTGGCCAACAAGATTCCAGGACAGCCCAGACAAACATCACGATAGTCTTAGGACTTCGCCCTCAAACGGGCTTCCTGGCTTCGTTTTCTCTCTGGTTTCGTAAGAGGGGAGGCCACAAAAAACACAGCAGCCCCCTAGGTAAGTAGACCCTTAAACACAAACAAAAGACTATGACTCTGAAACCAAACTGCGGTCCCTACCCAGAGAACCGCTTCCTTCGGTGGGCATTCAGCTGAGGCAGCGGGGAAATCTCGTCTGTTCCAAGTCAGAAAGTGGGTAAAAGCAGAAAGAGAAAGGGCTTGAAGACTCACGAGTCTTGAATAAAAAGCTCAGACTATCCCATCCCCAGGGCAGCAGATCCAAAATGCGATTCCCGCCCTGAGCCCAAAAGAGGGAAGCCCGGGACCGAGCGCAGAGAACAACCGAGAACAGCGCGCACACCCCCGGCCCGCTCCCTCCACATCCCGCCAGGACCCAGGAGCATCCCCACGGGGCGGCGAGGCCAGTCCGGGAAAGGCGCTTACCCACTTCCAAGCACCGAGCGCGGCGGCCGCTGTACCCCGAACGCTCAGATCGCACCTTCTTCCGAGCCGCGCTGTCGCAGCTTCTGCACCCACGCCCTGCTCCGCCTGACCTCCCCTCACTGCACGCCCCTCCCTCAGGCTACCAAACGCCGCACCCCGAGTCCCGGGCCTGAGCCCGTATTTAAAGGCTTCTGCCCGAGAAGGCGGAGGCTTCATTCCCCCGCAGCCAGGGCCTCCTGGACTCTGCCCTCAGCCGCTTCTCTGCTCCTCCTCCCGCCACACCAGGCCCAAAGCCCGGCCCCCATTTCCTTCAGGGCGCAGGGGCGGGGAGATATGGGGGTCACGGGGGGAGGGGTTAGCTGTGGCGGGGAGGGGAGGGGGCGGCCCCGCCGGCCCCGCCCCTGACCAAGCTGGGCGAATCCGCTTGGGCCAGCTCAGCGGCCCCGCCCCTGCCGCGAGCGGCGTTGGGCGGGGCGACGTGTGCGGCGGGTCCTCTAGGCCCTGTGATTGGGGCTGCGAGCGCATCAAGGTTCCTTCCTAGCTGACCTGGCAATCGGTGGGCTGGGCCTTGTGGTCCAGCCCTGGCCCTGTGGCCCCGTCCTGGCTGAAGGGGGGACTTCGTGGGCGCTAGGTCATCCAAGCTGTAGGGCTGCGGGGTACAGGGCGGGTTGCGGTCCGAGACGACCGGAAGGTCCTGGCCCCCTTTCCGGTCTCTTCAGCACCCTGGAGCGCCGCCCTAGGTTTTCAGGCCCCGCGACCCTATGGGTCTGTCCCGGCAGACGGATTACTGCCCTGCCACACCCGCTTGGACCCTGGGTCGGCCGCACCCTCCAGGCCAGCGACCCAAGGTTTAGTCAGATCCCTCCTGACCCGCTGCTTCTGGGAACGAGGCGCCTCACGTCAGGAGGATGCTGAGTTCCATCATGACTGGACCAGTCAGCGTCCCCGCCTTGGTCCCTGACAAGAGAAGCGGAACACCCACGCCCTCCTGGCAGACTTCCCAGAGATACTCCTCCGGCCGAATTCGGGATTTGGGATGTCTGTGCATGATATGAGGCAGAGATTATGCAACATTAAGTGCCACGTGTGAGCAAGAGTAAAATTAACGCATGGAGCTTGCCCACTTTTAATGTGGAGAGCAGCTGTGTTCCTCCCCTTCACCCCTCTAAGGTCGTGTTCAGCCTCAAATGTAAGAAGAAAAAAGCCACTATCAGTCGTGGCATTTTATTTATCTCATTAAGAATTACATCAGGTGGCATGTACTTTAAGTCAAAAAGCATTTTAACCTACGTCATGAGGAAAGTGATTAGGCATTTATAAAGGCACATCAAATCCCATACAGATTGCTGTTTTCTTGATAGGTTCTCGATGGCAACTTTAAGAAAGTTGGATGTTGATTAAACATAGTTTGTTGTGGATTGTAGAAAGTGTGATAGGATATATAAGCTTTGTACATTCTATGCAGTTCCTGTTATTTGCTTTTTTCACTCTTGTTCTCTCGTAAGTGTACAGTAGAATTTTCCAGAGTCTATAATGCGATATCGTAACAGATTGAATGCAAAAGTAGATATGAGAATCCAGCTGTCTCTTAAGTCAGATATTAGGGATTTACAAAAATGTAAAACAATGCCAGTCTTACTAATTTTTGATTTGGATAATAGAGTAATTTTTATTAAAATATGAAATTTATGTTAACATAATAGACTGTCAATTTTAGAAAATAATATTTTATATAATTTATCAGTTTTCATTTCTAGTATGGTAAATATCAATAGATATAATCCACATGAATTAATATAATATAATCTTCAATTTTTAAATGTGCAAAGGAGTCCTGAGACCAAAATATTTGAGAACAGCTAAGGTAAGCCAATTATACTGAAATTATTTTTCATGGAGCCCTAAATTTCTCTGGCGGTGTGTCAGATCTTTGAGGACAGAGAATGAGTGGGAAGGGGAGGCAAGTCAGAGCTCTGGGTCTCCCACATCTCCCTCTCCCTCCAATCAGAGCAGTTTGACTTTTATCTGTTTATCTGCTTTATATATCAATTTTCCATGTAGAATTTCAATTTATAAACGGTTCCTGTTGTAATAAAGCTTAAAAGCCATTGATTCATTCATTCAACAAGTATTTTCCCCCCGTATTCACTGCATGATAGGACTGTGCTAGTCACTGGGAATATAATTGTGAGTAAAGAATGATACATTCCCTGCCTTCATAAATTTTCTATGGGTGAACATCAAACAATCACACAGCTAAATGCAAAATTATAACTTTATTAAGGAATGCTATATAGTGAGAGTAGACAATAGGTGTATCTAATATAGTAGGTCAGGAATGCTTCCTTAAGTTGTGATATTTTAGTTCCCAAAATAAATACAGTAGGAGAAATGGATAGGGTAGAGAGAGGAATAAAAAGAATGAATGTGGGCAGATCAATTCAGAGGCTAATTGCAGTTACCTAGAATTGAAAGTAGCATGTCCAGGGTGGTAGCCATGGAAATTCAGAGAAATGAACAAATTCAAGAAATGTTTGTGGAATAAAAGCAATAAGACTGGTAATATCCCTCCCCCCACTTCACCCCACACCAAGGGTGAGATTATCCTGACTTCTGACAGTGAAAGTTAGTTGTGCTTTGCAAAGATATTAATATATTAAAGAGAATCAATTTCCAGCTTCTCAAACTCCACAGATCCCATTTCCCAAAACTGATCTGCCTGAGAACAGTCCATTTTATAAAAGAAATGCTTACCTTCACTCAAACAAAACCTTACTATGATCCATTACCCGGACATAAGATTCTCCTGGGTGCCAAACAAAGGAATAAACTGAATTCTGGTTTGGGGGAAGTCCTCTATAATGATTAATGAAGGATCCTCAAATCTGTCTATCCCTCATTTGATATATATTTTTGTGAAGGCTGAAGTTCAAAGTTAGAAACAGGGGCCGGGCGCGGTGGCTCACGCCTGTAATCCTAGCACTCTGGGAGGCCGAGGCGGGTGGATTGCTCAAGGTCAGGAGTTGGAGACCAGCCTGAGCAAGAGCGAGACCCCATCTCTACTAAAAAATAGAAAGAAATGATCTGGACAACTAAAAATATATATATATATATAGAAAAAATTAGCCAGGCATGGTGGCACATGCCTGTAGTCCCAGCTACTTGGGAGGCTGAGGCAGAAGGATTGCTTGAGCCTAGGAGTTTGAGGTTGCTGTGAGCTAGGCTGACGCCATGGCACTCACTCTAGCCCGGGCAGCAAAGCGAGACTCTGTCTCAAAAAAAAGAAAAAAAAAAAAAAGTTAGAAACAGGACATTTTGGCCTATATTGAGCAATTCTGAACTCCAGACAGAAGATGCCATATAAATAAGTGACCTTGATTCTTTTAATAGCAACTTGAATATTTTGTAGGACTACTAAATTTTTCAAGAGACATTGGTTAAAATTCACAAAATTTATTTAGTAAACTAGTTCAACTTAGTTAAATCTTATAATGAACTGTTTTTCCACTTATCTTCATCTTATGCCATGTTAAATATTTTCTGTTTTTTATTAACAAAATTAAACTTATACCTAGAAAGGTATTATTATTATTATTTTAAGAGATGAGGTCTTGCTCTGTTGCCCAGGCTGGAGTGCAGTGGCATGATCATAGCTCACTGAAGCCTCAAATTCCTGGGCTCAAGTGACTCTCCTGCCTCAGCCTCCTGAATAGCTGAAACTATAGGTGTGTGCTTCTACCACGCCCAGCTAATTTTTTAAAAAAATTTTTTAGCGACAAGGTCTCACTATGTTGCTTATGCTCCTAGATACATATTAAATGTCAACTTAAAATGTGAGTCATTGGCAGAAGCCGGAGCCATTCTCCAAAATTTTAAGCAGTTTAATCATACTGATTTTGACACTCTGGACAGCAGCTGGGATTATGATTATCTTTGTGCTTTGAGCTATTTAGCTTTGCCTGCAAGTCTTGCAAAATCTCTTGTAGTTTCTGCATTACGTTATTGCTGTCACTGGTGGCTTTACCCAAATATTATATTAAAACAAACAGAGGCCGGGCACAGTTGCTCACACCTGTAATCTCAGCACTGTGGGAAGCTGAGGTGGGAGGATCACTTGAGGCCAGGAGTTCGAGACCAGCTTGGGCAACATAGTGAGACTCCATCTCTAAAAAATAAAAATTAAAGATTAGCTGGGCATGGTGGCGTGCACTTGTAGTCCCAGCTACTTGGGAGGCTGAGGTGGGAGGATTGCTTGAGCCCAGGAGTTGGAGGTTTCAGTGAGCTATGATGAGGGACAGCATCAAGATTGCTTTGCACCGCACTTTAAAAAGGAAAAAAATATGCAAGGCAGTGTGTAGTTTTTCAAAATTCTTTTAGGAGTATAAGAGCAAAAAAATATAGGCCTAGAGTATGACAATGGGAGTGAGTGGCTGCAGTTGTATGGAAGACAAGATTATTGGAGGATAGGTCAGGAGGCTGAATATTGGAAGGATTGTGTACTTGGATGTTGATATCACTAAGAATCACAACAGGAAGAGTGTTGGAAAGACAGGCAGAAAGTCCGGTGCTAAAATCTTCAAGGAATGAGGAGGAGCAATGCAGAGGTGTATAGATGACTGCCAGAAGACGGGGTATCACATGGAATACTCTGTCAGTGTGAGCTCCAAATGGATTGGAGAGTTTTAGGGAGGAGAAAGGAATAACAACCTGGCAACCAAAATGAGAAACTGGGAGGATGCTCACACCACCTCTACATTCTTTGGTTATAAGGTCTGGGAAAAAACAAAACAAAACAACCAGCTCCCATTTGAGAGGACAGTGGGAGAGTCAGTGCCCTTAGAAGATGCCAGGTTTTGGTGAAGAGAATGTCCAGAGAAAATGTTAAAGACACGGGGCTTTTGCTGATGATGGCCCTTGAGTTTAGGAGACTGGGGCATGCATGAGGAAGATTGTGAGACTGAATCAGTTTAGGGGATGTATGGAACCTTGTGGAAAGGCTGAGAGATGACCTGGGAGTCTTGGGCTTCTAGCGGATGCTAATATAAGCAGGGGGATAGGATGTGATAGGAGTAATCCTGATAGGAGGCTCTGAGGCTGATTCTCATAGTGAAGACATAAGCGTAGGGCAAGGGCAGGAAGGTGGGCATGAGGGAGCCTTGGCAAGAACATGTAAAGCTCAGAGCATCTCGTCTGCCCAGGCAATGGTGGTGGTTCTCAGGCCAACGAAGCAGTGCTATCGCTGCAGAGAAGTGGAGAGGGCTCTGTGGGTATCCCCTGACAACTCTGCAGATATTCTTGTCTTCCATCTCAATAAAACAAGAACAATAACAACAAAAGGCTCTCTCCTCACTCTCAGATCCCACTCAAGTGACTACCCCCATTTTTCTGCTCCTATTCATCGGAAAACTCCTCTAGAGAGTTCCTTTACTATCTTTCCTTCCTCGCCCTTAATTCTTTCCCTAACTCTTCTGGCTGGGTTTTCGTGCCGATCACTCAGACACATTTTATTAAGTTCACCAGTAAAATCCTTTCTGCCAAAATGTTCAATTTTCTGTCCCCTCGATTTGACTTCTCAGCAGAATTTGACACTGTTGAGCCCTCCCCCTTGGAGATTTGCTTTCTTTTCCAGGTTTCCAAGACACTGCACTCTCAGAGTTTTCTTCTCCTTTCACTGCCTGTTTCTTCTCAGTCTACTTTGTTGGCTCCTCTTTCTCTGCCAGAACTCTAAATATCGTAGCACCCCAGCTCCCAGTCCTGGGATTTCTTCTTTCTCTGTCTTTACTCTCTCCCTAAGTGATTTTATCCAGTCCCCAAAATTCAAATACCATTTATATTCTGTTGGTTCTTAACTTCTATGTCCTTTCCTGATGGATACTTGCTCCAAACCTCTGTATCCCACACTCTGTGAAAGATCTCCACTTGGGTGTCTAGCAGGCACCTCAGAATCATTATAGCCAACACTGAAATATTGAGTTTCCTCTCTGTGGCAGTGACTTCCAGCTGGCCCTATTAGCCACACTTTCCTCCTTTAGGAATAGGATTCCCAAATTTTAGGTGGGCAGATTTTGCCCAGAATGAAGACTGCATTGTGCAGCCTCCTTTGAGTATGATCTGTGACTAAGTTCTGCCTATGGGGAAGTGAACAGAAGGGACAGCTTGAAAATAATGAGGCAGGCCCTCCATACCTCCTCCCCTTTGCCCCCATGGCTCGAACACTGACCCAGTGGATGTTGCAGTGAACTATCTTTGACCATGCAGAGAAGGGCAACATTGGGTGAACCATACACAAACAGTTTGAGAAACACTGCTCTAGGGGTCAGTGGAGCAACAGTAGAAAGCATCTAGGTTCTGAATACCTGAGGTAAGCATTTCAGCCCTAGACTGCTTGTATTCTTGGACTGTTACATGAAAGAGAACTTTAGTCTATCTGGTTTAAACCACTGGGAATCTCTTTTCTTTAATTTTTAATTTTTTAATTTTTGGTAGAGATGGGGTCTCACTATGTTTCCCAGGCTGGTGTTGAACTCCTGGCCTCAAGCGATCCTCCTGCCTTGGCCTCCCAAAGAGCTGGGATTATAGGAGTAAGCTACTGTGCCCAGCCACCACTGGATCTCTTTATTCCAGCGAGTGAATCTGTATCCTAAGTAATATCTGCTCCCAATGTGCTTCTTCTCACTCCTCATTCCCTTACCATACTTCCCCATCTCAATTTGTGTCTTCAACCACTCAGTTGCTCAGGCCTCAAAACTAGATGTCATTTTTGTTTTCTCTCTTCCCTCCCATACATAGTCAGGCCATCATTGTGACCTATTAGGCTTTACCTCCAAAATATATCCCAAATCTGATCACTTTTTTTTTTGAGACAGAGTCTTGCTCTATGGCCCCAGGTAGAGTACAGTGGGGTCATCATAGCTCACTGCAACCTCAAATTCCTGGGATCAAGTGATTCTCCTGCCTCAGCCTCCTGAGTAGCTGGGACTACAGGTATGTGCCACTATGCCTGGATAATTTTTTCTCTTTTTGGTAGAGACGCGGTCTTGCGATGTTGCTCAGGCTGGTCTTGAACTGCTGGCCTCAAGCAGTCCTCCCACCTCAGCTTCCCAGAGTGCTAGGATTACAGGTGTGAGCCACCGTGCCGGCCTGATCACTTCTTACAATTCATACTGCCACAACCTTAGTCAAAGCCACTAGCAACTTTTATCTGAACTCCAAGGGCTTACTAGTTTCCTGCCTCCCTTTTTTTTTTTTTTTTTTTTGAGACAGAGTCTCATTCTCTTGCCTGAGGCGAGTGCCGTGCCGTCAGCCTAGCTCACAGCAACCTCAAACTCCTGGGCTCGAGCAATCCTACTGTCTCAGCCTCCCTCAGCCTCCCGAGTAGCTGGGACTACAGCCATGTGCCACCATGCCCGGCTAATTTTTTTCTCTATATATTTTTAGCTGTCCAATTAATTTCTTTCTAT
>RJWJ010002772.1:0-47743 GCA_004363605.1 Indri indri
TCAGCCTCCCGAGTAGCTGGGACTACAGGCATGCGCCACCATGCCCGGCTAATTTTTTCTGTATATATTTTTAGCTGTCCAATTAATTTCTTTTTATTTTTGGTAGAGACGGGGTCTCGCTCTTGCTCAGGCTGGTCTCGAACTCCTGAGCTCAGAACGATCCGCCCGCCTCGGCCTCCCAGAGTGCTAGGATTACAGGCGTGAGCCACCGCGCCCGGCCATGCCTACCTATTTTTGTTGATAATTGTTCTACAGTGTTACTGTTTCTTACTGGTTTGCAATAGCTTTCTTACAGAAAATTTTAATTTTTTAAGAGACAGGGTCTCACTCTGTCACTCAGGCTGGAGTGCAGTGGTACGATGATCGTAGCTCATTGTAACCTCAAACTGCTGGGCTTAATGATCCTCTTGCCTCAGCCTCTCAGGTAGCTGGGAATATAGGCATATGCCATTATGCCTGGCTACATTTTTATTTTATTTTTTTTTAGAGATGGATTCTCACTATGTTGCTCAGGCTAGTCTTGAACTCCTGGCCTCAAGCAGTCCTCCTGCCTTGGCCTCCCAAAGTGCTGGGATTATAGGAGCCACCATGCCTGGCCAAAGTTTTAATTTTTATGTAGTTAAATGACATGGGCCTTGTCTCTCCCATCTTTTTCTACTACTCTTATGGCTGTATTTTTTACAGTTTAATCTTCAGACCATCTAGAATTATGTAAAGAGTAGAATAGACATTGAGCTTAATACTTTTGTCCCAACATACCTTGTCAAATAATCTATCTTTTCACTAACATGATTTTGTAAAAAAAAAACAAAAAAAAACAAAAAAAAAACCCCTCCTGTTTCTAGTTAACTAAGTATGTGTGTTGAGAAAGTGATTGTAAAAATTGTCTTTTGGATTTTTTACGTCAGTCTTTTCCTTTGCCAATGTGTTTTTTATTTGTTTGTTTTTTAGAGACAGGATCTCACTCTGTTGTCCAGGCTAGAGTGCAGTGGTACGATCATAGTTCACTGTAATCTCAAACTCATGGGCTCAGGCGATCCTCCCACTTCAGGCTCCTTTTTTTTTTTTTAAATAGAGAAGGGATCTCATCGTGTTGCCCAGGCTGGTCTCAAACTTCTGGCCTTCAGCAATCCTCCTGCCTCAACCTCCCAAAGTGCTGGGATTACAGGCACCAGCCACCGCACCTGGCCCACCTTTCTTTGCCAGTGTTTTCAGTTGGGTGATGCTGCTCTGAGTTAGAACAAATTCACTAAACTTGTCTGAAAAGACCTATCTTTTCTTCGTGGGCAGGCTGTTGACAGATTTATTCCTTTGTCATCCAAAGAGCATGTCATTGACAGGCTATTTCCTACCTCTGCCAGTGACCTGACCTCTGGCCTTGGACAGGTCATTTCTTCTCTGGCACATGAGGTTTATGCCATTAGTTGCCAGCCCACATTAGGTCCCCTAAAGAAGACCCTGCATCTTGAGTGAGTGGCAGTATCCAGTAAGGCCTTTAGTGGGCAGGGCCTTAGGCTCAGGCTTTCTCTCCTGCTGCCTACAGCTCAGATGAAGTGATTCTGAAGCCCACTGGAAGTCAGCTGACTGTGGAATTTCTGGAAGAGAATAGCTTCAGTGTGCCCATCCTCGTCTTGAAGAAGGATGGTTTGGGGATGACGCTGCCTTCACCGTCATTCACTGTGAGAGATGTGGAACACTATGTTGGTAAGACATCACAGACCCTCTTAACAGTAACATTGTTCACTCTCCTCCAGACCTATGTCCCTTCCCCTTTAGCAGTCTACCTTTTGTATTTCCTTTATAGCTATCTTGGGAATCAGGTTAAGTGTCTTGCCAAAGTCATTCTTTGGCAAAGCTAGAGCCAAAATCCTAGTCTCCTCTTCCTTTTCCTTTTAATAGACCACATAATCCTATGTTGAGCCCTATTTTTTCAACTGGGGAATTCTAGGGATCATGGTATCTCTGTCTTCTGTTGAGATAAGAAAGCCTTTGACTCATGCACTCACATGCCACTTGTCTTCTAGTCATGAGTTTTTAGGGAGAAGAAGAGAAAGAGTGGAGAAGCAGGGCCCAGAATGTAGGCTGTACTATGTGTAAGGCTGTGTGTCAGGTACTTCCATAGCCCTAGTAGGCTCAGACCCAACACATAGGTTTAAGGAGAGTTTGGTGGATTCCTATCCCTGCCCCCCAAACACACACCATATACTTGCAGTGTCTGAGGAGAGAAGCTTTGAGTGTAAGGCCACTACAGGGACTGGTGAGGGGATGAGTCTTCCCCAGTCTCTGGACTATTTGGTGCACAACCCATCTCTTTGCCCCAGGTTCTGACAAAGAGATTGATGTGATTGACGTGACCCGCCAGGCTGACTGCAAGATGAAACTTGGTGATTTTGTGAAATATTATTACAGTGGGAAGAGGGAGAAAGTCCTCAATGTCATTAGTTTGGAATTCTCAGATACCAGGTAAGAGGGCCAGGGGTTACAAAAAAGCCTGAGAAAGTGCCAGGAACTTGTGAAATACTGAGTGTATATCCTTTCCCTTCTTTCTGGTGATTTCTTCCTTTGGGATGGGGAGCTGAGTTATACTTTCTAGGGTAGCTCCTCACATTATAACAACTGAGTCATAGTTTTCCTCCACAGTTTCTAGCATTGGATAAATTACACAGTAACTGTTTTAATTAATTTTTGTCTCTTTCAAGACCTTAGGCTAGCATTTTTTGACCTTTTTCTGGTATTTAGATTGTGGCACGGTCACTGTCTAACTACCAGGATAATTCCTCTGTTCCTAGAAATAGATTTACTAAAATTACCCCCAAGTAGTTTCTCTAAGGATAAGGTTTCTTAGATTGAAAAAGAAAGCTGTGTTATAACCTTTAAATGGTTCTATCTGGACTCACACTCAATAGATACATAGTCTTCTCTGTGCTCAGAAGTGTGGGAAATACCAAGAAATCATAACATAGCTTTTTAACCGTAGGAAGCTTACTGTCTGATTATTTACATCTTTAACTTTTAATTTATAGACTCACAGGAAGTTGCAAAAAAGTGTACAGAAAGGTCTTGTGTACTCTTCAGCCATTTTCCCCCAACAGTAACATTTTACATAATTATAGTAAAATATTAAGACCCTTAGTTGCTGTTTTTAAGATGCAAGGTTAAACCTGGGGGTGTTTAAAAAACTGTATTTGTTATCCAAATATAGTATGGGCAAGTAAAAAAGCTATATTTATTTATACCTCACTTCATCCTGAAAGACTATTTGAGGTAGTTTACAGAGATACAGAGAGGGGAAAAAAAAAAAAGAAAATTAGAGCAAAAGGAGAATAAAAGTGGCAAAGTAGGATGCATCTGGTGAGTACTCTGCATATAAAATGAATGTATGAATGTCTGGACAGTTGGTGGAGATGGACCGTAGAGTTTTCACTGAATTTCCTGAAGGTCAGAACAAAGAGTGAAGTATGATATTATAAGATTTGTGGCTTTGCATAGGATAAAAACAACCAGATGTTTCAGAGAAACACTGCTTTACCTGGATTCGAGCCCTGAGAGCTTTCTCTAGTGGTTTCTCATAAGGAAGACACTGAGATGGGGACAGTATGATAACTTTTATAAATCAAGTGCCAAGTGAGTAGACTGGGATAGGATGGGAGAGTTTGAGCATTTAGTGGAGGAAATAAGCACCTTCAACTGGGGAAGGCTGTGAAGCTGGAACTTGGGACTTCAGCTGCAGAGAATGAGGGTATTAACCAGTCTTACAGAAATAAGTGCCCTATGTTCCTTTGGGGATTCTGTGGAGGGAACTTGTTCTCTGTCTTATCTGACTGTCACTGAAATGTAGGGTATTTTATTCAGGCTTCAACCTTCAGTTCCCAGTCAGCTGACACCTGCTTTCTACCCCTTCCTTGCTAGGCTTTCTAACCTTGTGGAAACACCCAAGATTGTTCGAAAGCTGTCATGGGTCGAGAACTTGTGGCCGGAGGAGTGTGTCTTTGAGAGACCTAATGTGCAGAAGTATTGCCTTATGAGTGTGCGGGATAGCTATACAGACTTTCACATTGACTTTGGTGGCACCTCAGTCTGGTACCACGTACTCAAGGTAGGAATGCATATGGCTTCTGGAGGCAGCCAGACCTTGGGCCTCCCTTTATGTGTCAGGTGGCAGCACAAAACGGGCTGTTGAGGCCCGCCTGCCTCCTGGATTCTATTTGGGTGACATTTCCACATAACTACTCTATCAGGGTTGAGTACTTGGTAGCGGTGCCATGTATACTAATGATGGTCTGTCTCTACTTTACGTTTTTGATGCTTAATCAAAAAATTTTTTGAATAACAGATGCCTCAGGTTTTTCCAGCTGTTACCTTCTCTTTAAGAACCCCTTCCAAATGGTGTTACCTTCTTAATTGAGCCAATTTATAATCCTACCAACATGTATGAAAATGTTCATATTTATTTCAGAAATTCCTGATAACATGAGAAAGTTCCCCCCAACTTTATTGAGGTATAATTTGTATACCATAGCATTCATCCATTTTAATTGTATAGTTTGGTGAGTTTTGACCATTGTATATAGTTGTTTAACTGCTAACACAGGGATATATGAGAAGTCTTTTTAAAGTCAGGATTCCTATAGGCAGTTTCCATTTTAGTGGTTGTTATAATTTTGTAATTAGTGTATTCATTGTCAGTGACTATAAAGGATTTTTGAGGTCTGGAAAACAAATAGTTTTGATTTTCACCATTGTTTACTTTTTATTTTTATTTTATTTTTTTGTTATTTTTTCACCACTGTTCATACTGTTTAGTTTTATTATCAGAAATGCCAAGGGAAGAGCAGAAAACTTGGATTGTGGCTCTTGTCCAAATGATCTCAAATCCTTAACTAGTTGTTTCATTGATTTATCCTGGAGAAATTGGAGTATATAAACGAAAGTGCTGTTAAGCAAATGTTAGATTTAACTTTTTTATTTTCAAATAATTTCGTGTTTATGGAAAAGGTACAGAAATAATAGGAAGAATCCTTGTGTGCCCTTCACCCAGATTCCTCAAATGTTACTGTTTTATTATATTCTCTTTCTCTAAAGCAAACATAATAAAATAGTTGCATATATGTTTTTTTCTGAGACATTTGGAGGGTAGTTACAGATAATAGTGTTCCTTTATCTTAATAATTCAGTGTGTAGTTCTTAAAAACAAAGGCATTTTCTTATATAATCAGTATAGTCATCAAAATCAGGAAATTAACATTAATGTACTATTAACTAATCTACAGATTTGATTCCAATTTCTCCAGTTGTACAATAGATATTTCTTGTATTATTGCTTTTCTACACTGAAAATTTGTTGTGAAATAGTGGTTAAACCGGTTAAGCTTTGAGGATATTTTTGTGCTATTGGGGTTTTGTTTCTTTTTTGCCAAATTATCTGTCTGGTGATTATCCCGGCAAAATACAATCAGGAAATAAAATGTTCTTCCAACAGATAATCACCTAACATATAATCTTTCAGAAGTCCTTGGGCGATTACTGAACTTTTAAACTTTTATTAGCTTTGATTGTAGGTGTGAGAAGGAACACTCTGTAAATGGCATTTAAAGGCACATTCAATTTTCTTCTCATAAGTAATGTGGCCTTAAATTCTCTAAGGCTAGTAGTATTGATCTACTCATCTACAAAGGCCATTTTTCATTTGGCACTGCATCTAAAATAGGAACACTTTGTGTACATTTGTCCTAACTTGAACAATTTTGTTTGAAATGTGCTTTTTAAATTGTTTTTTATCAAGTTTATAGAAACTTAAAAGTACAAAAAGCAAAAAGACCTTTTCGAAATTTTCTAAATCCACATAAAAATGATTCTTGGATGAGTTTGGGGAAGAATTCTGGCATACTGCCATGGTTTTGGAGCATGGAAGAGAGAATAGCTCTTTGGAGTATCCCTGAAGGACTTTTCTGGAAACCTTGGTATTTTTGGCACTTCAATCTCTTTTTGTTTCAGGGTGAGAAGATCTTCTACCTGATCCGCCCAACAAATGCCAATTTGACTCTCTTTGAGTGCTGGAGCAGTTCTTCTAATCAGAATGAGATGTTCTTTGGGGACCAGGTGGACAAGTGCTACAAGTGTTCCGTGAAGCAAGGACAGACACTTTTCATTCCTACAGGTCTTCCCTGGGCCCCTCTGGGAGGGTTCAGGGAGGGCAGAAAGAAGAAGGAAGCTTGTGGCACCATAACCAACCCTTTCTCATAATATATTAATCTGATTATGTGGGATGTCTCTTTCATATCAGCTGAAGGCTCAGAACTGTCCTCAATAAAATTCATGTGGTGACCAGCGGGTAGCATGGTTGCTTGGGGAGGCTGCCAGTGGAGGGGGTCCAGGAGGAGGCTGATAGACTTTTGTGCTGGATTGATGTCAACTTGGTGGGTAGTTAGAGAACAGGACTCTGAGCCAAGACTCTAGGATACTGACTGGGAGGCTGGCATTCTAGGCTATAAATCAGAATGATTTGGGGCGATGATGGGCTTTTTTTCCTAACAATGCATGCCTGGGGTTTTACCCCTACAATTATGAGTTCTTAGGTCTGGGGTGGGGTCTAAGTATGTGTGTGTATTTTGGAAAAGTCCACTTGTCTCAATTTGGGGAGAGTTGACATCTTTACTTGATTGGGTTTTCCATGAACACAGTATACCTCTATTTATTTAGATTTTCTTTGATTTCTTTAATCAGAATTCATGTTAAATTTTCTTAAAATGTTTGGTAGAATTCTCTAGTGAAATTACATGGACCTGGAGATTTGTTTTTGGGAAGTTTTTAATTAACATTCAATCCCTTAATCTTCACAAGGCTATTCAAATTATCTTTCATATTAGATGGGTTGTGGTAGCCTGTGCTTTTCAAGGAATTGGTCTATTTTTATCTAAATTGTTAAAGTTACATTTGTAGAGTCCATAGTATTTCCTTATTATCCTTTTGATGTCTTCCAAGTCTCTAGTGATCATTCCTGATCCTCTGTATCATTCCTGATATCAATCCTTAGTTGTTTTTGCCTTCTCTTTTGTGTCAATCTTGCTAGAGGTTGGTTAATTTTATTGATCTTTTCAAAGAACCATATTTTGTTTCATTGATTTTTCTCTGTTGTCTTTCTGTTTTCAATTTTATTGGTTGCTGCTTTTATCTTTATTTTTCCTTCCTTCTGCTTGCTTTGGGTTAACTTTGCTCTACTTTTTCTAGTTTTGAGATGGGAGCTCAGTTTATTGATTTTGGACTTTCCCTCTTTCCTAATGTAAACATTTAGTGCTATAAATTTCCCTCTCTGCAATGATTTAGTTGTGTCACACAAATTTTGATGTATTTTCATTTTCATTTAATTAAAATGTGATTTTGGGTTGGTCTGAGTGCAGTGGTGTTTACAACTAATTGATCACAGCCAGTTACAGATTCCTTTGTTCCCTGACCACTTGCACTGCTTCGCTTGACCAGAAAAAAAAAAATGTGATTTTGAAAAATTGAGATGTACTTTCATAAAATTTACCCCTTTAAAGGGTACAATTCAGTTTTTAGTATATTTACAAAGTTTTACAACTATCACTGCTGTCTAATACCAGAAAATGTTCATCCCCTCAAAAAGAAACCCTGGTACTCATTAGCAGTCACTCCTGATTCTTCCCTCCTCCCAACCCCTGATAACGACTTTTGTATCATTTGTAATCCTTTCTATATGGATTTGCCTCTTCTGAATATTGCATACAGATGGAATCATGTAATATGTTATCTTTTGTGTCTGGTTTTTTTCACCAAGCACAGTCTTTTCAAGGTTCATCCATGTTATAACATTTATCAGTACTTCATTCTTTTTAATGGCTGAATAATATTCCATCATATGGATATACCACATTTTGTTTATCCATTCGTTAGTTGACAGACGTTTGAGTTGTATCTACTTTTTTACTATTATGAATAATGCTGCTATACACGTTCATGTGTAAGTTATAGTGTGAATATGTATTTACAGTTTTCTTGGGCATTACACCCAGGAAGGGAATTGCTGGGTTATATGGTCACTCTATGTTTGACTTTTTGAAGAACCGACATACCGCTTTCATATTAGCTGCATGCACCATTTTACATTCCCAACAGCAATGTATTGAGGGTTCTGCTTTCTTCACATCCTTCCCAACACTTGTTATTGTCTATCTTTATGATTATCGCCATCTAGTGGATGTAAAGTGGTATCTCATTGAGGTTTTGATTTATATTTCCCTAATGACTGTCGATGTTGAGCATCTTTCCCCATACTTATTGGACATTTGTATATCCTTTTTTTTTTTTTGGTGAGAAATGTCTATTGAGATCTTTTGCCCACTTTTTAATTAGGTTGCCTTTTTATCGTTGAGTCGTAAGGCTTCTTTGTGGCTCTCGATGTATGCAGAAGAAATATTTAAGACAAATACATGTGAAATGTCAGAAAATTTAAGAAAATGTGTTTTGGCACAGATTTCTTTGGGTTTATAGCACTGAATATGTTCACTGAGCTTGTTGAATGTGTAGGTTTATGTCTTTTGCCATATTTGTTAAGTCTTTAGCCATTTTTTTGTTTCGGGTGTGTTTCTAATTGCTCATTAAAGAATTTTTATGATGGTTCCTTTAAAATTCTTGTTATATAATGCTAACATCTCTTTCTAACATTATATTTTATAGTTTTATATTTTCTGTTCTGTTTCACAGGTCTTTCTATTCATGCATCAATATCATTGATTTGATTACATTGGTTTTCTAGAATGGTTAATATATTTTGAGACAAGTCATCCATTCCCACCTGAACCCCTACCCCCATCTGCTTTTCTCTTTTATAGTTTTCTATTCCCAGGCATTAGTTCACCCACCTTTGAATCCTATGCCAGGTCTAACATAATGCCTTTTCTGTACTGGGCAATTAATAACTGTTTGGTGAACTGAATTTGCCTACTAGAGGTTTGAGTTAGATTAATCTACATCTTGGTAGAAATGCCCACACACTGGGTACATTTACTTAGTTCCTCCACAAGTGTCAAGTGTCTACTGTGTGCCCCAGCATTGGGCTAGGTGCTAAGGACAAACGATCAATAAGCCTTTTCAGCATGTAATGTTTTAGTAGCCACAATAGCACCAATAGAGGTATTCACCAAAAGTTTTGGAAGCATAGAGAAGAGCACTTAGTCTAGCCAGAGGTTTGTGAAAATCTTCTCAGAAGAGTAACACTTGAATGGTGAGTAGGGATTGACTAAGGAAAGAAAGGCAGGGAAGGCATTTCAGACATAGAGAAAGGCATAAGCAAACTGAGGCTGTGTGAAGTAGCTTATAGATACTAGAGTCTAAAGAACAAGGGCTGGGGGTGGGAGACAGATGAAGCCGAAAAATAGGTCAATGAAGGTTTATTTCATACCTTTTTTTTTTTTAGGTGATAGGGTCTCGCTCTGTTGCCTGGGCTAGAGTGCAGTGGCATCATCATAGCTCACTGCAACCTCAAACTCCTGGGCTCAAGCGATCCTTCTGCCTCAACCTCTTAAGTAGCTGGGACTACAAATGTGTGCCACCACACCTGGCTAAGTTTTCTATTTTTTTGTAGAGATAGGGTCTTGCTGTATTGCTCAGGCTGTTCTCAAATGATCCTCCCACCTCAACCTCCCAAGTAGCTGGGGCTACAGGCACACACACACCACACCCAGCTTATTAAAAATAATTTTTTTGTGGAGACAGGTTCTCTCTGTGTTGCCCAGGCTGGTCTTGAACTCCTGGCCTCCAGTGATCCTCCTGCCTTGGCCTCCCAAAGCGCCGGGATTACAGACATGAGCCACTGCACTCGGCCTATTTATTTAGTTTCTAAAGAAATACTTCAGGTGTAGCAAAAGACATAAAGAATAATATAATGAATAGGTGTTCATAACTCACTTAAGATGTAAATATTACAGATATATTTGAAGCTTCAAGTAATACCTGTCCTCATTTACATGCCCATTCTTCTCTCTCAGAGCTGACCATTGTCCTTAAGTTGGTATTTATCATTCTCATGAATTTTATCCTGTTGTTACACATATATATGCCTCACTAAACAATATATATTATTGTTTTACATGTTTTTGAATGTTATGCAAATAGAAGCATATTGGATATATTCTTAACTTGCTTTTTTTTCTCTGAACATTATGATTGTGAGATCCATGTTGATAAATGTAGCTGTAGTTTGTGCATTTTACTTGCTTTCAGGTATTCCATTGTTTGAGCATATGACAGTTTATCCATTTTCCTGTGGATAGACATTTCTTCGAAGAGTTACAAGTAAAGGATGACATGGGCAGATCTTTATTTTAGATGTATCATTTAGGATTGGATGTGGAGGATAGATTTGAGATTGTCGTAGAGCAGCAATTTGCAAACACTTTGTACTCCTGTATACTCTCAAAAAGTTATTAAGGACCCAAAAGAGCTTTTATTTGGTTTATATTTATCAATATTTACCATGTAAATTAAAACAAAATTTAAAAGTATTTATTAATTCATTGAAAAATAATAAGCCCATTACATGTTAGCATAAATAATTTTCATGAAAATTATTTGTAAACCAAAAACATTTAGTGAGAAGAGTGGTGTTGTTTTACATTTTTGCAAATCTCTTTAATGGTCTGGGTTAATAGAAAATAGTTAGGTTCTCAGATCTGCTTTTGCTTTCAGTCTGTTTGATATCATGGCATGTATCCTCTGGAAAACTCCACTGTACACCCATGAGAGAATAAGGGTGGAAAAGGCAAAGAACACCTTAATATGATCATGAACATAGTTTTGGCCTGAAAGAGTCTCAGGGAGCCTGAAGGTTCCCTGGATCACACCTTGAGAACAGCTGGTTATAGAGGAGCCAGTTTGGAGGCTGTTGCAGTAGGCTAGATGAGAGACAATGAGGGTTCTGAACCAAAGCATTGGTTGGATGAATGGAAAAAGGGAGATGAACATGAGAGAAATTTAAGAAGAAAAACCTGAAGGTCCCAGAAGGCAATACAGGGTCAAGGGCAAGGGTAATAATTGAGTTCCAGCTGGGTGCGTGCTTCACAATCAACCTGCAAAGCAGCTATTTACCTAGGAAATGGCAGCATTTGAACCCAGGTCCATCCAACACAGAAGGTCTTTTTGTTTTACCCACGGTAGAGTTAGAAGGAGTAGTTATGGCAAGGAGGTGAAGCCCTTCTTAGAGATAAGAGAGAGGATGAGTAATGCAACAGAAAGATTTTGAAGTAGAGAGGAGAGAAGTAGTAGTTATTAACTCCATAGGTTGGTCCAGTTCAGGGTTATAATGATGGCAGACTACTAGGCCAGGTTGAGTGTTGGGATAGTGGAAGATCTAAGAATGTTCTGAGTCACTGACAGGCTCACTGCTCTTAGGAGTTGGGGTTGAGCTGAGCAGGCAGTGGGGGTGTCCAGAGGAAGAAAGGCCCTCTGCCAGCTTTGATTTTTGCCTTGTTATACTATAGGATGGATCCATGCTGTGCTGACTCCTGTGGACTGCCTTGCCTTTGGAGGGAACTTCTTACACAGCCTTAACATCGAAATGCAGCTCAAGTGAGTCCTGAAGCTGTGGTGATCCCAAGTTGGCCATTCCTGTCTGCTAAGAGTCCCTGGTCTCTCCCCTGCAGTGAGGAGTACAGTGTAGAAGGGGGGAGACAATCAGAAAAGGATGGATCCTGTTTCCTGACGATGTTCAGTTTGAGGATTAACACCTTTTCCTCACTTACTAGTTATTTGACTTTGGGCAAGTTACATAACCTTTGAGCCCAAAGTTTTCTAATGTATAAAATAGGGTCTTACAGGGTCATTGTGAAGATTAGAGATACAAAGCATCCAGAATAATACCTGATACATAGTAGGTGCTCAGAAAATGGATCCTTGTTTTTGTTGTTATGTCACCTTCCAGAGCCTACGAGATTGAGAAGCGGCTGAGCACAGCAGACCTCTTCAAGTTCCCCAACTTTGAGACCATTTGTTGGTATGTGGGAAAGCACATCCTGGACATCTTCCGAGGTATGAAGCCCTTTGCCAGCTATCCCTTTTGCCCTGCTTCCTTGAGTGCGTGTGGTCTATCACCACAAAGATCTCCTCACTATGAAGATCAAAACATGTTGTACACTTTAAATGTATACAATAAAAAGTGATAGTTACTGCTTTAAGAAAATCTCCTTAGTGTTACCCCTTCATAGTTTCACCCACTCTCTTCTCCCGCACCATCCATAAGTTCTGGAAACCACTAATCTGTTTTACATGTCTATAATTTTGTCATTTCAAGGGTATTACATAAATGAATTGTATAATATCTGACCTTTTCAGATTCACTTTTTTACTCAGCATAACTCATGGCAGGGCATGGATTTTAACCTTTTTATTTAGCATGGGTGGCTGAGAAAATTGGATCATGGTGCAATTATCCCTATTTCCTGCTAGTTAAGAAACTCAATCTGAATAGTGTAAGAATTTCCTGGATGTGCTTCCCATGGGGATAAGGCCTAGTCCTGACCATTCTGGCACCCTGTTGAATCCTGGGTATCAGCCCAGGTGAAAGCCTACTTGCTTGCTGGGTTTCTTCTTTCCTGGTCTGCTCTGAAATAGAGCAGGTCCATTGCTCTGGCCTGAGATTCTTCAAGGTGACTTGTCCAGGAGGAATCAGTATCTCAGAGTTACAAAGAACCTCAGAGACCAATAAGTACAGTCTCCTATCTGATACCTCATGCCCTTATTCTGCCACCTAGACAGACTGTCACTTATGTGTTCAATCAGTTGATGGATAACTAACTGCTCGTTACCTGTTCTGAACAGCTCAGTTCAGTAGAAAAGTCTTAATAGAGCCTAAATCTGCCGGTTTGTAATAGCTTCCCCCTGAAATAAGGCAGAACATAGCTAATCAATCTTCTATATTAATGGCCCTTCAAATCTGAGTAGATAGCAATCATGGTCCTCTTGAGTGTCCTCATTGTGAAACCCAAGAGGGAGTAATGTAATGGAGGAAGCACAGTCCTCAGATTCAAGAAGACATGGTCTCAGTCTTGGCTCTGGTACTTACTAGGTGTGTGCGCTTGGTCAAGTCTCTTTGCCTCTCTGAGCCTCAGTTTCCTAGACTGTAAAATGAATATAATATTGTCTGGCTCATAGGATGGGTATTAGGATTAAATAAGATAATAAATGTCAAATGTCTACTACTTAGTAGATACTTAGTAAATGAACATTATTAGAAGAACTGACATCTAGACTTATACTCAGAACCCTGAGCATTTTCTCTGGTTGCCTAACAGAGGTAACAAGTCCTTTACTTCCCTAGATGGCTGCTTTGACACTCTGCTTGCTCTTTCTCCCGTTAGGTTTGCGAGAGAACAGGAGACACCCTGCCTCCTACCTGGTCCATGGTGGCAAAGCCCTGAACTTGGCTTTTAGAGCTTGGACAAGGAAAGAAGTAAATATGCCTATTTCTCTATCTCTTCTAGAATTCTGCCCTCCATAGGGACTGGTATTCGGTAGATGCGTTGGAGACACAGACCAGAGAAGCTTGTGGGCTCCTGGGTGTAGAGTGGAGGACTGGGCTAGCATTCTTTGGATAACAATTTAACCCTTCTTTCTGATTATAAAAAGTAATACATACTTACACTGAGAATTAGAAAAATACAGAAGAGACTGGGTGTGGTGACTCCAGCCTGTAATCCCAGCACTTTGGGAGGCCAAGGCAGGAGGATTGCTTGAGCCCAGGAGTTTGAGGTTATAAGTGAGCTATGATTGCATCATTGTACTCCAGCCTGGGTGACATAGTGACCCTATCTCTTAAAAAGAAAAAATATAGAAGAGTATAAAGAAGGAAAAAAATCACCTGTAATTTTAATACTCAAAGGGAGCTACCATTAAAATTTGAGTATGTTTCCTTCTGATATTTTTAATATGCATTTTAAAACATAATTGCTATCATACTGTGCAGTTGACCCTTAAACAATGCAGGGGTTAGAGGCTCAGACCCCTTCCCTTGCAGTCGAAAATCTGCCTATAACTTTCGACTCCCCAAAAACTTAACTACGAATAGCCTACTGTTGATCAGCAGCTTTACCAATAACATAAACAGCGATCAACACATACTTTGTATGTTATATTATGTGTTATATACTGTGTTCTTACTATAAAGTAAGCTAGAGACAAGAAAATGTTATTAAGAAAGTCATAAAAGGAAGAGAAAATACGTTTACTATTCATAAAGTGGAAGTGGATCATCATAAAGGTTTTCATCCTTGTCTTCATAGAAGAAAAAGGAGGGGTTGGTCTTGCTGTCTCAGGGGTGGCAGAGGTAGAAGAAAATTTGTGTGTAAGTGGACCTGTGCAGTTCAAACCCGTGTTGTTCCAAGGTCAACTGTATATCCAATTATGTATGTGAATCTATTGGCTTATCTTCATTTTCCTGTGTCACCAAATTTATGCACGCACATATAATAGTTACTCGATATTCTTTTGCAGGAATGTACCGTCCTTACCTAACCCACTTGCTTATTGTTTCCTTTTAATTAATTATTGTTTTAGGGGGTTAGTTAATAGAGAATCATACAGTAAATATCTGTATGCATCAGTCTCTGTCCCTCATCTCTTGATTGTTTCTTCAGGATAGATTCCTGGAAGAGCAATTACTGGATCAAAGTATATGAAAAAATGTAAGGTTCTTGAGGTATACTGCCAAAATAGTTTTTTAGAAATGTACCAATATTCATCTATCCAACTCAATACTAAACAGTTATAAAAGAGAGTAAGAAAGCTCTCTGTGTACTGATTTGGAAAGATCTTCAGAATTTGTCAAGTAAAGGTGCAGAATCGTGTGTATACCACCTTATATATGTGAAAAGGGGGGAAATAATTTTATTTGTATATGCTTGTATTTGCCCGAAGATACAATCTGGAGGATGCAGAAACTAGTGAAAGTGGTTACCTCTGGGGATGGGATAGTGAGGTTGATGGCAGGGACAGGGTCGGAGTGAGGCTTTTCAGTATATGTCTTTTTATATTGTTTGATTTTGACCCTTGTGAATGGATTCTTTTCAAAATATTGAGTTTTTTTAGAAACAACCACAAAATGCAAAAATAGAAGAAATAGCAATCTATACTCTTATGTTTCAGATACTCCTTCCCCTGCATACAGTGACCAAAGGAGACCTTTCAGCCATTGCAGGCTTAACTTGTGCAATCTCCCCTTTCCTGTTGCCAGCCTTCCCCTCAGATATTCTTGGACTTCATGTTTTGGGCCTTCCCTTGCTCCCTGGGCTTACCTACACCTGGACCTTATCATGTAATTCTGTTTCTCTCCACCTCTTAAGTGTGGCTACCTTAAGTTTCATCTCTGACACCTCCCATGAAGTGAACTTCAGAGTGACTGTGTCCCGGAAACACCAAAAGGGAGGTGGGTGGAGTCTAAGCAGTTATGCCCTGGGTCAGGATGGACCCAAGGACTAAGGGATAGCCCCAAACAGCATGGCCAAAGGAAGTTGGAGGACAATAGAACACAGTTCTGAGGAGCCCATGCTCATGGAAGATGTCTTTTGTGAAGTGTAGACAACTTGTGTGGGAGGCACTTGCTGCCTCACCTTTTCAGAGACCCTGGTCAGGGAGGAAGGGAGCCATTAAGGTTATACAGAAGGGTCACATCGGTTCTCGGTTCCCCACCCAGCCACCAAAATAAATTCCAGATAAATTAAAAGAGTTAAAGGAAAGAAGAATTAAACCATGAGAAACAAGAAGGAAATGCTGAGGAATTTTTATCAGTCCTCTGGATACAGAAATGAAGAGAAAATGGGTCGGGAAAATCACAATAGAAAAGCTTAAGATCTACATAAAAATTTAAGTCTCAGTACTCAAAAAGATGGCAGATAAATTAAAAGAGAGCCAACTAGAAAGTTGCTGTTGAGTTAGCTGTGGGCCTGTAGCTGCTCAGCACTGAGTTCTCTCCTCACAAGTAGAGAGGCCAGTTTGTCCCCATTGATCTCCTGAGGTCCTTGACTTTTTGAGGGGTGCGGCCCAAGCCCACAACTGAGTTCCTCATACCTCTCAATACTGTCATTTATCAGGTATATGTTTTGCAAATGTTCTCTCAGCCTGTGGCTTGTCTTAAAGTAGCAGAAGTGGTGAAGTAGCAGAGGTTTTCAAAGAGAAGTTTTTATTTTTGATTAAGTCCAATTTATCTGTTTTTTCTTTTCTGGTTCATGCTTTTTGTGTCCTGAGAAATCTTTTTTTTTTCTTATTCAGGATATTATGGGGTACAAACATTTTGGTTACATGTAATGCTGTTTGCCCTGCCCAAGCCAGGGCTACAAATGTGTCCCTCCCCCATACAGTGCATTCCACTTCCATTAGTTGTGAATTTACCCACCCCCCCCCCAAGCTCCGACTGGCACCCAGTGAGTATTACTACCATGTGAGCACCTTAGTGTTGGTCAGTTAGTACCAATTTGATGGCGAGTACATGTGGTTCATGTTTTTCCATCCTTGTGATACCTCACTTTGAAGGATGGGCTCAATCTCTATCCGGGATAATATAAGAGGTGCTAGATCACCATCGTTTTTTGTAGTCGAGTAGTATTCCTTGTTATACATATACCACATTTTATTAATCCACTTATGTATTGATAAGAAATCTTTGCCTAACTGAAGGGCACAGAGTTTCTCCTCTCTCTAAAGGGTTTATTGTTTTAGGTTTTACATTTAGGTCTGTGATCTATTTTTGAGGTTTTGTGTGTGTGTGTGTGTGTGTGCGTGTGTGTGTGTGTGTGTGTGTGTGTGTGTATGTGGTATAGGATATGGATTGAGGTTCAGTCTTTTTTTTCATATGGATATCCAATTGGTCCAGGACCATTTGTTGAAAAGACTACCCTTTCTCCACTGAATTGCCTTGGCACATTTTGTCAAACATCAGTTATCCGTTGTTGTGTGGGTTTATTCCTCATGCCTCTTGTTTGACAGGCTCTTCCAGACCATGAGGATGAGATCCCGGAGACAGTGCGGACTGTACAACTCATTAAAGATTTGGCCAGGGAGATCCGCCTGGTGGAAGTAAGACGCATAGGAGGGGAGAGAAGGTGTTTGGGAAGGGCTTGAGGCTCAAATGGCAGGTTAGGCCTCTGCACTTGGCATGAGAGCCCAGGGGAAGGGTTGGGAACACCTCACCAAGGATCCTATTTATTCAGTCATTCATTCATCCAAATAATTATTATGGACTTTGAGTGTGCCACACATTGGGCTAGTGTCTTATAATACATGAATAATACAGTGCTTGCCCACAAAGAACTCACAGTCTAGTAGAAGACCGTGAGCAAAGTTAACCTAAGTCTCAGTTTCCTCATCTCTAAAATGGTGATAATTGTGCATACTCAAGGATTGCTAAAAGTATTAAATAAGGTAATGTGGGTTGAGCACTAAGTATAGTGCTTGGCACACAGTAGGTACTCAATAAATTCTGATGCTGGGTCGTGGTGGTGGGGTGGTGGTGGTGGTGGTGGTTATAGTTGTTGTTATTAATATTTTGACTCAGTCTCTGCATTCTGCAAAATGACAGTTCTCTCAGGTTGAAGATGATTACAAAGCCATGTTTCAACAGGTGGCATATACCACAAGGCAGTAAGGTATAGTGGTAAGAGACTCAGAGAAACCTGGGTTCTGGTTCCTGCTCTGTCACTCGCAAGCCTTTCAGAGCCTCAGTTTCCTCACCTGTAAAGTGGGGATAACACCAACCTTTCAGAGTTTTGTTAGGATTAATAGCTAATGTGTGTAGAGCACAGTGCCTGGCAGAGTAAGTACTCAATAAATGTGAGCTATTATTGTTAATAGACTTTGCAGCAAAGAGAGAACTTGGTGTGGGATGGTAAAGTAGCAGAGGCACCAGAGGAGAATTAGACTTGGGAATGTTTAAACTTTCCTTTAGCTCAGAAGCTGTAAAGTTCCATTTAGTGTCCAGGATATACATCTATGCTGAAGCGTGGTCAGAGTGAGCTACTGGGAAGTTGGGCTTCCAGACTCACTGCTTGCAGCATGTTTCACTGCCTACACCATAGCTTATAGTGTCCACCTCCTACTTCATTTTCCTCTACTCTCATCTGTCAGAATCCTTCAGGATTTAGTTAAAGGCCCACCTTTTCTCCAGCTCTTCCCATTTAAACCAGTTTTGTACACACAGAACTTTGGACTGGTTGGAAGAAGACTTAGAGATAGATCATATCAGGTCCACTGGCATTCAAATGCTTTAAAGCAGTGGAATCCTTTTAAAAAAGTGAGATCTTATGTGGAAGCCCAACATATACAACAAATCAAAGTGTAGCTGCTTCGAATAGGATGAAGGTAGGAGACTTGGGGCTCCATTTGTTCCTCTCACCCGCCTTCCACTTACCTCCAGTCGCCAGGGCTCCTCCCAAGAAGCTCAAAGGAGCCACAAAACATCTTCAAAAACCACCTTTCCAGTCTAGCTCTTTAATTTTACAGCTGAGCAAACAGAACCTTAGAGTGGTCAGATAAACTTTCCTGAGGTTAGAGAGCTAGCTAGTAGCAGAATTAGGACTAGAACCTCTCTCCTTCTCTCAAATCCTGTAGTCCTTAGAGTTTGAACCACACAGATTAGTACTTGATTATTTTCTGTCTAATGTCAGTTCCTGTTGGAGTCTTTTCTCTCCAATTTTGATAGTAGTGCTGGGCTTTTCCTTTGCTCGTCTTCTCTTTACTCATTAATGGCTGGGCAAAGAAATGCCACCCAATAAATTCTTGATGACTCATTCTGCAAAATCTAGGGTGTGCATATGTGGAGCATCTGTAAGCCACTTCCATGGCAGTACCATCCGTGCCAGGAACAGACCTCTGCTCTTAGTGTTGAGAGAACCCTTGAGTAAGCTCTAACCCCCTCGTGTACTAACACTTTTATAGGATATCTTCCAACAGAACGTTGGGAAGACGAGCAATATCTTTGGGCTGCAGAGGATCTTCCCAGCCGGCTCCATTCCCTTAACCAGGCCAGCCCATTCCACTTCAGTGTCCATGTCCAGGCTGTCACTGCCCTCCAAAAGTGGTTCAAAGAAGAAAGACCCGAAGCCCAAGGAACTCTTCAAGAAGGCAGAGCGAAAGGGCAAGGAGAGTTCAGCCTTGGGGCCTGCTGGCCAATTGAGCTATAATCTCATGGACACATACAATCATCAGGCACTGAAGACAGGCTCTTCCCAGAAAGCAAAGGTGGGTGCTGGCCCATGGGTTCAGCCCAACCCTTTTGGGTGTCCCTTGGAAGAGCAGGGTTTCAAAAGGACAGTCTATCCTGTCCTGCTGCCACCTCCCTTAGGGCCCCTGGTGTTTGGCTACCAGTCCCACTCATTTAACAGGCATTTATTGAGACCTTTTCTATGCTGGGCACTGTGATAGGTGCTGTGGATGTAACTCTCAAGAGGCTAATAGGCTAGTGACAAAGACAGACATAAAAACAAATGAGTGCAGTGAAGTATTGTGGATGCCACAATCAAAGGTGTGTGTGGGACCTTGAGACATAGTGGAAGGTTAATTCTATCTGGGTAGGGAAGATGGTCAGGAGCTCTTTTCAGAAAATATGACACTTGAGCTAAAGTTTCAAATGCTGGGCTAGAAATGAGATTTGAGAACATTGTGTATGAGTGTCAGGTTGGACTCTTGCATAGGTCCTTGAGAAAAGCCTTCCCCTAGGGCTCTACCTTGCCTCAAGATTGTGGTGCCCTCCACGGGCATCTGATGTCCCCCCGCTTCTTAAGAGAATATATTTCACAAAATTGATAGGTTTCCCCTAAGCCAGCCACACATTCTCAACCTCCTGCTCCTGTGAGTGGGGGTGGGGGGCAGTATGGCAGAAGGCCTTGGTTCAGGTGGTTTTGACAGTGAACTCGACCAGTGAAACCAGAGGGAACTGGCCATCCTGATTCACCTGGGAGTCCCAGGCAGGTGACAACTGAGCCTCCTCCTTCCACAGTTCAACATCACTGGTACCTGTTTGAATGACTCAGATGACGACTCGCCAGACTTGGACCTCGATGGGAATGAGAGCCCGCTGGCCCTATTGATGTCTAATGGCAGGTGAGTGGGAAGAAGGAGCACAGAAATATTGGGACTATCAGTGGCAATATGCCACTGAGACAGGGCATGGAATTGGGACATAGGGGTTGGGACATGGATGCAGAGGGGCTGTATTTAGGGCAATACCTAGCTGTTATCAGATATCATTGCTTAGTTAAAAGAACCATGATGGTGTTGGTGGGTGGGTAGGGGGGAGGTCTGGAATCTAATTGGCAATCTTATCTTGAGAAAGCACTTATATAATGTTATAGAAATTTCAGCAAGTCATTGGGTCAGAACCACTAGTAGAAATAAGTAGTAGTATAGCATACTTGTTTAAAGCATTGGTTTTTTATATACCTTTTGACTTGGCAATTCAACTTTTAGGAATTTAGTTTACAGAAATCCTTGCACAAGGTGTGTAAAGAGGAATGTTCAGTGTTCACTGCATCATTGTTTGTAATAGTAAGTAATTGGAAACATCCAAATGTTCATCAATAAGGGCTGGGTAAGTAAATTGTGGTATATATCTATAGAATGGAATACCACGTAGCTGTTAAAAATAATGAGACAGCCTAATGTCTGTTGACACAGAAAGATGTCCAAGATGTATTCTGAAGTGAAAAAATCAGGTTACAAAATAATATGTAGGAATAGTTCCATTTTTATTTTTATTTTTTATTTTTATTTGTTTTTTTGAGACAGTGTCTTACTCTGTCTCCCCGGGTAGCATGCAGTGGCATCATCATGGCTCACTGCAACCTCAAACTCCTGGGCTCAAGCGATCCTCTTGCCTCAGCCTCCCTAGTAGCTGGGATTACAGGTACATGCCGCCACACCTGAATAATTTTTTTATTTTTGGTAGAGTTGAGGTCTTGCTCTTGTTCAGGCTGGCGTCGAACCCCTGACCTCAAGCGATCCTCCTGCCTCAACCTCCCGGAGTGCTAGGATTACAGGCGTGAGCCACCATGCCTGGCCCCCTTTTTATTTTTAAAAACGTGTACACGCCCGTGTGTGTATGCATGTGTTGGCAAAGCAATATACAGACTTTTTTGTTTCTGTTTATTTCAATTTTTTGAAGAGGTTTAAAAATACAATTTATAAGGTTTAAAAAAATCAAAAAATGTTAAAGAACACACAGTAAAAAAATCTCATACCCATCTGTCTTCCCGTTTCCCTCCCATGGATGGCCAACATCAGTGTTTTCCCTCCAGAGATATTTATACAGACTTAGGCAAATAAATATATTTGTTATATATTTTATACTTGTTATACCAAATTTTTAACTGCTTATCTCTGGAAGGTAGGATAGGGGAGGTGGGAGAGCAGGTTTTCACTTTAGTAGCATTAGAATTTGTACAATAACCGCGTATTACTTGTCTTAAAATAATTGTTAAAGAACACTTTCTACAAGAATAAAATAGAAGCTATTTACAACAAAATCATGGGTTTGGGAATCAGATGATTCTGAGTTCAAATCCCAGCTCTGACACATATTTGCTGTGTGACCTTGACAAATTAATTAACCTCTCTGAGCCTGTGTCCTCATTATATGTATTCTATAGCTAAAACTTACCTTAGGGTTGTTGGAGGATTAAATGAAATAATGTAAGTAAAGCGCTAATCACAGGGCCTGGCACATAGTGAATGTTTAATAAATGGTAGCTCTTATAAATGTGATGATGAAGATGGAGGTAAAAGGTGGTGATGATGATGTGGGTATGGACAGAAATGGTGAAATATGTAGGGAGGCTGAGGTGGGGAAAAGCATTACAGATTATTATCATCTAGATACTCAGAACACTAGACAGCAGCAATCAAGAGCCAAGTACCAAGTATGAACAATGTAGGAACACAAACAGCAAAGATACCTTAATAGCCTCTTTGTAGGGAAAGGTTGTCTTCAGATCCCAAGGGAGAGTGTAATAGGTCCACCTGGACAGAAAATAAGGGAAAAGGAAGTGAGAGCAGGGTGGATTCTGAAAGCAGAACTATTCTTGGGGTTTGAGAACCCAGTTACTAAAAAGTAAGATTAAAGAGACTGTTGGACATTGCCTTTGTTCAGATCTCGTGGTAGGTTTCCTGGGATGGAGAAAATTGAGAGTCCTAAGATATTTTGAGACATTTTTCCCTCCCCCACCAGTCCTCCTTGTGCTGCTTATTATTACCTGCCACAGCTGCCAGAAGCTGCCGTTAAGTGAACCTTGAGAGTCAAGGTATAGAAATATTTACAGATGATGTGATTTTATGTCTGGGCTTTTCTCCAAATTCAGTGTTTTGTAGGGAGTGAGGTATAGATGAAAAAAGACTGGGTATATGTTAATTGTGGAAACTTACTTGAGTGACAGGTACATGGGAGTTCATTATACTTTTGTATTTTTGTATATGTTCGAAATTTTTTATAATTAGAAGTTAATAAAAGACCAAGGTATAAATAGTTATCATTTATTGAGCATCTGCTCTGTGTCCAAGTTTCTTAGCTATTTGCATACGTTATTTTATGTAGTCATCACAACCCCAAAAATAAGTATTGTTATTCCCATTTACCAATGTGAAAACTGAGACCCAGAGAACTTTGTTATAATATTAGCTACACTGAGCACTGGCCATGTGTCAGGCTTTGCATTAGCTCATTTAATTGTCCCAACAACCCTATGATGTAGAAAACAGGTCAATTTAATGACAGCGAATTCACTAAAAGGCAATTCAATAAAATGACTGCTGATTGTGAAAAAGTATACTGATTTACTAAGAACTTGTTTCTGTTTATGATGTTTATTCTAGTAGTTTATACTGGTTAATATTGTTTACCATGTGTAACAGAATTGTATAAGCCACTTTTGAGGTTTTTCCATTTCCTTTATATGTTTTTAACAAATTTCTTCAGGTATAATTTATGTACTGTAAAATTAACTTGTGTTAAGTATACAATTAAATGAATTTTAGTAAATTTACATAATTGTGCAACCATTGCCACTATCCAGTTTTAGGATATTTCTGTCACCCCGAAAAGATCCTTTGTGCCCATTTGCAGTCAGTCCTTGTTCTCATCCCCAGGTCCATGCAAGCCCTAATCCACTTTCTGTCTCTATGTATTTGCTTTTTCTGGACATTCCATATAAATGGAATCATACAACATGTGGCTTTTTGTGCTGGCTTTTTTCACTTAGCCATAATGTTTTTGAGATTCATCCATGATGCATCATATATCATTAGTTGATTCCTTTTTATTGTTGGATAGTATTCCATTGTATGAATATACCACATTTTGTTTACCCATTCACTAGTTGATGGTCATTTGGATTGCTTCTACTTTTTGGCTATTATGAATAATGTTGCTCTGAGCATTTGTGTACAAGTTTTTCTATGGACATACGTTTTCATTTCTTAGCTACAAGTAAAATTGTTGGGTCATATGATAACTCTATGTTTAGCTTTTTAAGAAACTTCCAAGCATTATTCCGAAGTGTCTGTACCATTTTACATTTCAACCAGCAATCATAAGTTTTTCCATATACTGGCCAACACTTGTTATTTTTTGTCTTTTTGATTATAGCCATTGTAGTGGATGTAAAGTGGTATCTCTTTTGTGTATTTTCTTAAAATAAAAATTGTATACATTCAAGGTGTACAATGTGATATTTGATATACAGCTACACCGTGAAATGATTACTACAGTCAAGCTAATTAACATCTGTCATCTCACATAGTTACCATTTTTCGTGTGTGTATTTGTGTGTGGTGAGAATATGCATATCTACTCTCTTAGGAAATTTCAGGTATACAATACAGTATTAACTATAGTCACCTTGCTGTACATTACAGCTCTAGAACTTATCCATCCTACATAACTGAAACTTTGTACCCCATTCACCTTCCCCTAATAACCACTATTGTACACTTTGCTTCTATGAGTTTAACTTTTTAAGATTCCACATATAAGTGAGATCATGCAATATTTTTTTTTCCTGTGGCTTGTTTCACTTAACGTATCTTCCAGGTTCATCTATGTTGTCGCAAATGGCAGGATGGTTTTGATTTGCATTTCCCTAATGACTCATGATGTTGAATATCGTTGCACATCTTTTTGTGTGATTATCGGCCATGCGTATATCATCTTTGGAGAAATGTCCGTTTAGACCTTTTGCCTTTTTTTTTTTTTGAGACAGGGTCTCCTTCTGTCGTCTAGGCTAGAGCGCAATGGCGTCATCATAGCTTACTGCAACTGTAAACTCCTGGGCTCAAGCGATCTTCTTCCTTCAACCTCCTGAGTAGCTGAGACTACATGCGGGAGCCACAATGCCTGGCTAATTTTTCTATTTTTTGTAGAGATAGGGTCTTGCTCTTGGTCAGGTTCGTTTTAAACTCTTGGCCTCCCACCTTCGCCTCCCAAAGTGCTAGGATTACAGGCATGAACCACTGTGCCTGGCCTTTTTGCTTGTTTTTAAATTGGCTTATTTTATTGTTGACTTCTAAGAGTTCTTTAAATATTCTGGATATAAAACCTTGGCCAGATAAATGATTGGCAAATATTTTCTCCCAGTGTGTGGCTTGTCTTTTCATTTTCTTAATGGTTTCTTTTGAAGCATGAAAGTTTAAAATTTTACCTAATCCCAAGTCACAAAGATATTTTTCTGTATTTTCTTATAGAATTTTTGTCCCTTTAGCTTTTACTTTTAGATCTATGATACATTTTGAGTTAATTTTTGTGTACGATGTGAGGTAAGGGTCCACATTCATTTCTTTGCATATGGATATCCAGTTGTCTCAGCACCATTTGTTGAAAGGACATTCCTTTCCTCTGCTGAATTGCTTTGGTCTCTTTGTCAAAAATCTGTCGATCATAAATTTAAGGGTTTATTCAGGACTCATAGTTCTGTTTCCCTGATCTGTATGTCTGTCCTTATGCGAATATCACACTGCCTTGATTACCATGGATTTAGAGTATTAAATTGAATAGTATAAGTCCTCCACCTTTGTTCTTTTTCAAAATTGTTTTGGCTGTGTTAGGTGTTTTGCATGTCCATGTACCTTTTTCTATCAGCTTGTCAATTTTTACAAAACTGGATTTTGATTGAGATTGGGATTGTATTGACTCTGTAGATCAATTTGGGGAAAATTGCCATCTTAATAATATGTATGACTGTTTGTTTTTATGTTCTCTTTCCCTTTTTCTCTAGTACCAAGAGGATGAAGAGCCTATCCAAGTCTCGGCGAGCCAAGATTGCAAAGAAGGCAGAGAAGTCTAGGCTGGTGGCAGGACAGGTGATGGAGGATGAATTTGACTTGGATTCAGATGATGAGCTGCAGATCGATGAAAGATTGGGAAAGAAGGCGACCCTGATAATAAGACCAAGTGTGTCTCTGTTCTTTCTCTTTCCTTCCCTGCCCATTTTGCATTAGTTTTTGACTCCTGTGATAGACTCAAGACCTTATGCCTGAGCTTGTGGACATTCTGATTTACTAAGCTCTATAGGCCTCCATTGTTTCCTTTGTTCTAGAGATTTATTTGTCAGCTGATTCCTAAACTCTCTAAATTAGTCATCTGTGGTCATTACTTCCAGTAAAATTAGCCTTATTTTCCTTCCTCTGGGTATTTGGTTCAAATGCTAATCTTAGCTTCATAATAAGTGCCTTCCATTGTTTTCTAGAATTTCCCCGGAAATTACCCCGTGCAAAACCTTGCTCTGACCCCAACCGAGTTCGTGAACCAGGAGAAGTTGAGTTTGACATTGAGGTAGGAGCCTGCCCTGTATCTAGTCATCTTCTCATTCTGGTCACAGAGACAGAAGATAGATTGTCATTCTAGTTGGGGGAAGGGGGAAGACAACCTGTGCCTTCAATTCTCGAAATATTTATTAAGTGAAAGATTGTATGTTAAGTGCTGCTGAGCATATAAGTGGAAGATTACAATTTAGTTGAAATATTTTAAAAGTCCCTTAGTACAGAGTAGAATAAAAGGCAGTGTAATGTAGCAGAAATGACATCTGGTTTGGAGTATCTGAAGTGACCTTACGTGAATTATTTAACTTCACTGAACCTTAGTTTTCTTATCTGTAAAATGGGAATTATATAATACCTACCTCACTAAGATGCTAAGGAGATTAAGATGAAAGAATGAATATTATGCTTAGTACTTGGTCTATATTTGGTGCTCAGAAGATTAGTATCAGGAGTCAGACTGTCAACTCTGTATTGGAGCCGTACCAAATGAACCCTGGGCAGTTGAGGTGATATGCTCTCTCTCCAACAGGAGGACTATACAACAGATGAGGACATGGTGGAAGGGGTTGAAGGCAAGCTTGGGAATGGGAGTGGAGCCGGTGGAATTCTTGATCTGCTCAAGGCCAGCAGGCAGGTGGGGGGACCTGACTATGCTGCCCTCACGTGAGTATTGGCTTTGGTCTCCCCTTTTCATTCAGACAGCACCCACCTCCCACCCAAGGGGCTAGGTTAGCCAATCAGATATTTATTGAGCCATTTAAAGGGACAAAGAATTATCCAGGGCATTTGGGCTGAAACAATAAAGTAGGCATTAAACCTGTCCTAAGGAACTTAAGATTTGACAGTGATAAGATGTGTAGACTTCTTGGGGAATCAATTTTGGACACTTTGGAAGTTCTAAGAGGGGGCTGCAAGATTCATGGAAGGAGGATTGTTAAAAAGAAAGAATGCAGCATGGGTGAACAGAGAGGGAGGTGTGCCCCCTTTTTGCCACCTTGCCTGCTGTCTGTAGAGAGACTTTAAGGCAAGAAAGACTGGCTTTTCATGAAAACAATCTGATACTATCCTGATCCTTTAGTTTGATTTCTTATTTTTCACTTTGAATGGTTCTCCCCTTCTTTCTCTCACCCTGCCCCATAGCTGTTGCCCCTTCTCCCTGAGTATTTTGATGAATGGTTTCTTCTGACACCTAGAGAAGCTTCCTCAGCATTTTTCCTCTGTCCCTTGCAGCGAGGCCCCAGCCTCTCCCAGTACTCAGGAGGCCATCCAGGGCATGCTATGCATGGCCAACCTGCAGTCTTCATCGTCCTCACCGGCTACCTCCAGCCTGCAGGCCTGGTGGACTGGGGGACAGGACCGAAGCAGTGGGAGCTCCAGCAGTGGGCTGGGCACAGTGTCTAACAGTCCTGCTTCCCAGCGCACCCCAGGGAAGCGGCCCATCAAGCGGCCAGCATACTGGAGAACTGAGAGCGAGGAGGAGGAGAACGCCAGTCTGGATGAACAGGACAGCTTGGGAGCATGCTTCAAGGATGCAGAGTATAGTAAGGGCAACTAAGCATGTGGGTCCAGGCCAGAAGGGGTTCCCTCAATCCCAGTCCCAATAAAGAACAGCCTGTAGTGAGCAAAGGCCTGGCCTTACACCTGATACTTAGTTTCTCTGAGCCGTGTTTTCCTAATTTGTAAAGTGGAGATATATCACAGGTTGATATAAGAATTAGAGATTATGCTTGCACCGAGCATCTGGCACAGTTTCTTGTTCATGGGAAGCCCTAAAAAAATGGTAGTTATTATAATTAGCTATCATCTATTTTTAGTACTGTCCAGTCTTCACTGCTGGTGACTCTTTTTTTTTTTCCTCTTGCCTATTTTACTTCCATCACCTGTATTGTTTGTGTTCTATGTCAGCCAGTTTATCCCTCGCAAAGTTATTTAATGAACTTTCAGTGGGCTTTTTACATTTAAAGATGACTTATTTTTTTAACCACTATTTATTGAGTACTGCAAAGCACTTTTTTGTGTAATAAGGTGACTAATGTGGGTTTTAATTTTAATGTTATTTTCAAAAATTACACAAATACAGTTAATGCTCATTGACCCAAATTAGAACAAGACAGAGAAAGGAAAAATTCCTTTTGACTAACACTCCTCCCTCTTTGAGCCCAAAGATAACCTTTGTTATAAGTTTGATGTATACCTTTCATTTTGTTGTGTTTACATCCATATGTAGACATATGTAGATAGAGGTACAGTTTTCTTTAGTGTTTGTGGTTCTGCAGCTTGCTTAGGTATCTTTCAACGTCAGTTCATAGAGATCTACTTCATCAATACATAGAGATCTACCTGCTGCATAGTATTCTATAGCATAAATGTGTATCATATGTTTAATCATTTCCTGATTGACATTTAGGTTGTCTAAGTTTTTATTTTTACTAACAGTGCTGCAGTGAAAACTCTTATAAGTAACCTTTTGTGCCTGTATGCTAGTTAATATTTCTCTAGAATAGATAGACCTATTGGGTTGAAGGGTATGTGCAAGCAAATGTTAATAAATATTGCCAGATTTCCCTCTGAAAGGGCCAGTATCTGAGCAGTGTTTGAGAAATACCTTTTTCCCTACAGCATTACAGTGGATGCTATCAGCTTTTTAAATTTTTGCCAATCCCGTGGCAAAAGATGGTGTCTCTGTTTATTTGTTTTGTGTGTTTATTGACTCTTCTTTATTCCTTTTCTGTGAATTTTCTATTTAATCTTTCACCCATTTTTCTATTGGGATGTTTGTTTTTCTTATTGATTTATAGGAGTTCTTCATATATTCTAGATTTATTGGAGTGTTTTTGTATATTCTGGATATTTTTGGAAATTATTTTCTTTCAGACTATCATATTTTAATTTTATTTATGGTGCCTTTTACCGTGTAGAATATTTCAATTTTTATGTAGTTATCTTTGAATTATTTATAGTTTTTTGTATTTTATATTTTGAGTAAGAGGGCCTTCTCATTTTCACCTGAAACTGTATAGGAGTTAACATTTTAGCTCTTTATCTGGAATTAAGTTTTGTGAATTATGGGAGGTAAGAATCTGAATTTATTTTTTTCCACATGGATAGTCTATTTGCCCCAATACCATTTATTGACTAGTTCATCATTATCCCCCTGATTCGAAGTTTCACCCTTGTCATAAACTAAATTCCCATATATATGTGGATTTATTTTTCTACTTTAGTCCCAGTTCTGTGTCTAAATAGCTATGTGACCTTGGGCAAGCTAGTTAACCCTATTGTGCCTCTTTGTGATAGAAGTACCTACCTCATAGGTTGTTGGGAGGGTTAAATAAATATACATAAAGCATTTAAAACATTGCCCAGCACATGGTAAGTACTATGTGTTATATATTAGTAATATTATTCCATTCCATATAATCAATTTGTTCACCTACAGTACCATGTAGGTTAGTTGCTATAGGCCTTGTTTCTGGTAGAGCAGATCCCCTCTGCAGACCTTGTTTGGACCTGAGGAGAACACAGATGCTCAGCAAGCCTCACGTGTCTGAGCTAAGCTGTGATTTTTTGTTTTGTTTTGTTTTTGTTTTTTAGAGAGAGTCTCACTCTCTTGCCTGGGCTAGAGTACCGTGGCATCAGCCTAGCTCACAGCAACCTCAAACTCCTGGGCTCAAGTGATCCTCCTGTCTCAGCCTCCCAGGTAGCTGGGACTACAGGCACGTGCCACCGTGCCCAGCTAATTTTTTCTATTTTTAGTTGTTTGGCTAATTTCTTTCTATTTATAGTGGAGACAGGGTCTCACTCTTGCTCAGGCTGGCCTCGAATTCCTGAGCTCGAGCAATCCTCCCACTCTGGCCTCCCAGAGTGCTAGGATTACAGGCGTGAGCCACCGCGCCCAGCAAGCTGTGATCGATCTTAGAGATTTCCCAAGTTCCCTTGGCCACCCACCCTACCTTCAGCAGTCAGTCACATTGACCTACAGTCAAGACATCTGGGCTTTGTTTAATCAGTCCTCTCAGAAGAAACAGCTCACTCAGCCTCTGCTTCCCCCTTCCCCTCCCTGCTTTGCCCGGCAACACTGGAAAGGCAATTTAACAAGGAAAGACCTCACTACTTCTTAGTTTTCCAGAATTTTGAGGCTGCTATTGAGCTTTTTCTATTCCAGATGAATTTTAGAATCAGCTTGTCAAATTCCATTTTATTAGGATTGCATGGCATTTGTAGATTAATTTATGGAGACTGACATCTTTCATCAGATGCCTTTCTGCTATAATTGAATATGTGCATTCCTGAAAAACCTTGTGTCCTGAAAATTTGTACGCTAAAAATAGTAGGACATATAAGAAAAAGGTATTGGGACCATAGCTCTCAAAATCTGTGTGATTTTCAAGCCATAACACTGACCCAACTAATAGTAGTCCTAATAATAATCCTTGCCCGGTTAGAGCCCATTGGCATTTGCACTCAGCATCGCAGTCAGTGGATCTTCTATAATCTTAAGCCCCGGACTCAGGTTTCCTTTTTCCAGACATTGTTTCTTGAGGACATTTGCTTAAAATGGATACCAGCTTTATCAAATTAAAATCTGATCCGGGGCCTAGTCTTTATCGATTTTTCTTTTTTAAAAACACATAAGGAAATGTCTTTGCAACTTCTCTCTCAGCTAGCCTCCTGTCACCAGAACTTAATTTTGTAGAAAACAGTGCAACCATTTACTTTTTCTCTGATAAGAGACACTATTGTAGGATTTTTAGCTTTTGTCTATACATCTTTATGTCTCGGGCTTTCTCTGTAGTTGTGAGAAAGTCTACCATGATTAAAAACAATATGCCAGGGCAAATTGTTGAACATCTTCTGGACAGCATCGATATCATTTCCCTATTTATCTTTTGGGTATGATCAGTCACAAAACAGGCCATCTTGTTTTTCTGTCTTTAGACACAGTCTCTCTCTCCATTTATTCAGGTCTTTTTGTATATCTCTTCTTTGGCTTATTTCTTCTTTATTCTTACGTATTTTATTTTGATTCCTATGAAAAGTGGCGTCTTTTTGTGTATTACGTTTTCTAATTGGCTATTGTTAATATGGAGGAAAATAGTTGATTTCTCCATGTTGATCCTGTGTTAGACTGCTTTACCGTACTCTTTTAGTTCTATTTGTTTTTCGGTTAATTGTCTTCTTGAGTTCTTGAGGTAGGTGATCTATGTGTCATATTAGTTTAGTAGAGCTCCCATAATAAAATACCACAGACTGGGGGGCTTAAACAACAGAAATTTATTTTCTCACACTTCTCGAGGCTGAATGTCCAAGATGAGGATGCTGGCAGGATTTGTTTCTCCTCAGGGCTCTCTCCCTGGCTTGCCGATGGCCTCCCTGTTGCACACATGCCTCTGATGTCTCTGTGTGTGTCCTAATTGCCTCCTCTTTTAAAGTCACCGGTCAGATTGGATTAGGGCCCACCCTAAATGGTCTCATTTTAATTTAATGACTTCTTTAAAGGCCCTGCATCTAAATATAGTCACATTCTGAATACTGTGGGTTAGGGCTTCAACACAGGAATTTGAGGGGAGTAGGACACAGTTCAGCCCATAACATCTGTTTTCTTTCCAGTATTCATGCCTCTAGCTTTTTCTAGTTTCATTGCAATGTTGAGTCATAGTGATGATAGGGGGCATCCTTATGCTGTTTCAGACCTTAAAGGTAATGTTGCCAATGTTTCACCACTCAATAGGTGGGTCTTTGTAGGTCTCTGATAGGCTATTCTCATAAATTTCAGGAGTCTCTATCTCTAGTTCAAAAAATTTTTTGTTTTAAAATCAAGAGTGGCATTAGGTTTTATCATATAGTTTTTGGGCATCTTTTGGCATTTTGATGCAAATACATAGTTTTTCTATGCTATTAATAATTTAATATTAGAATTACTGATTTTAAATTGACTTTTTTTGAGATTAGGTATACTCGGTTGTAGTATGTAACAATTGTTTGTCTAGTTTATTTGATTACCAATCTTTTCAAAAACTAGTTTTTGGTTTTATTGATCATCTCTGGTATTTGTTTATTATTTTCTTGATTTCTGATACTATTTTATTCCCTTGTTTAATGTTCTTTGTCTAACATCTTGAGTTAAAAGCTCTGCTGATTTATTTTCAATCTACTTTTTGATAAAGGATTGCTTTTATTTTTTTTTTATTTTTTGAGACAGAGTCTCACTGTGTTCCCCGGGCTAGGGTGCCGTGGCGTCATTGTAGCTCACAGCAACCTCAAACTCCTGGGCTCAAGCAATCCCCCTGCCTCAGCCTCCTGAGTAGCTGAGACTACAGGCATGCACCACCATGCCTGGCTAATTTTTTCTATATATTTTTAGTTGTCCAACCAATTTCTTTCTATTTTTAGTAGAGACAGGGTCTCGCTCTTGCTCAGGCTGGTCTCGAACTCCTGAGCTCAAACAATCCGCCCGCCTCGGCCTTCCAGAGTGCTAGGATTACAGGCGTGAGCCACCGCACCCGGCCAATTGCTTTTATTTTTAAAATTAATGTAAAGTAAATTGACTTTTTTTGTATACACATGTTTAGATTCTTGGAACCACCATAATCAGGGTGTAGAACACTTTGATCACCTCCTAAACTCCCTTATGTTATTACCCTCTTTGTAGTCATGCTCTCCCTCTACTCCTCACCCCTGGCAACCACTAGTCTCTTCTCCATCACTGTGGTTTTGCCTTTGCTAGAATGTCTGATAAGTGGAATTATGCAGTATGTAATATTTTGACACTGACATCTTTTACTCAGCATAATGCCTTTAAAATACATCATGTTGTTGTATATCAGTAGCTTGTTCCTTTTTATTGCTGAGTGGTATTCCAGTGTATAGATACAGAGGACATTTAGGTTATTTCCAGTTTGAGGCAGTTATGAATAGAGCTGCTGTGAATATTCATGTATAGATTTTTGCCTGAACATGAGTTTTCATTTCTCTAAGGAAAATACCTAGGAATGGGATTTCTGGATGGTATAGGCAGTGGATGTTTTCATTTTATAAGAAACTGCCAACTGTTTGCCAGAGTGATTATACCATTTTATATTCCCATTAGCAATGTGTGAGAGTTCCAGTTGCTTTGCATACTTGTCAGCACTTGTTATTGTAAGTACATTTATTTTAGTCATCCTAATAAGTGTATAGTGATATCTCATTTAATGGCACATCTAATGGCTAATGATATTGAACAACTTTCCATGCGTTTGCCTTTCATATATCCTCTTTTTGAAGTGTCTTTAAACAGACACTTTGAATGACTTATTAAGATTTCTTTTTAAGGATTTAACTGTGGATTATTTTTAGTATGTATATAGTTTTCACATTATCTATTTCATCATAGGCAAGTTTACTTTTTACTATTAATTCATTCATTTATTTTAAGATTAGTCAAGTGTAATAGTGAGAAGGGGGAAAGAGTTTGGGTGAGTTTTTATACTATGTGTCTTTCATGGAATTAGTCCATTTCATCTAAATTGTAGAATTTATGAGTATAGAGTTGTTTATAGAATCCCCCTATTATGTCTGTGAGGTCTTTAGTGATAATCTCCTTTATCATTCTTGTTATTAGTAATTTGTGTCTTCTCTTTCTTTTTTGTCATTCTCGCTGGCATTTTTCAATGTTATCTTTTCAAACCTTTTGGTTTCATTTTCTATATTTTCTCTGTCAACTTCATTAATTTCTGCTATTTAAATTTATTTTTAGCCTCCTTGCTGTGGGTTTGTTTTGCCCTTCTTTTTCTAGTTTTGAAAGTAGAAGTTTAGATTATTGATTTGAAACCTTTTTTCGGTTGTTTTTTTGTAATTTTTAATTGGCATTTTAAAAATTGATATAGTGGTACATTTTTGGGGGTACAGGTGATATTTTGATACATGTATACAATGTGTAATGATCAAATCAGGATAATTGGGATATTTGTCATCAAACATTTATCTTTGTGTTGGGAACATTACAATTCTTTTCTAGCTATTTCGAAATATACAATAAATTATTCTTAACTGTAATTTCCTTACTATACTTTCAAATACTAGAACTTATTCCTTCTGTCTAACTGTAGTTTTATACCCATTAACCAACTTCTCTTCCTCCCCCCTCTCCTTCCCTTCCCAGCATCTGTTAACCACCATTCTACTCTCTACCTCCATGAGATCCACTATTTTAGCCCCCACATATGAGTGAGAATATATGACATTTATCTTTCTGTGCCTGGCTTATTTCACTTAAGATAAGGACCTTCAGTTCCATTCATGTTGCTGTAAATGACAGGATTTCATTCATTTTTATGGCTGAATGATATTCCATTGTGTATGTATACCACATCATTTTCTTTATTCATTCATCCGTTGATGGATACTTAGGTTGATTCTATATGTTCGCTATTGTGAATAGTGCTGCAGTAAACATGGGAGTTTAGACATCTTTTTAATATGTTCATTTCCTTTCTTTTGGATGTATAGCTATCAGTGGGATTGCTGGATCATATGTTAGATCTATTTTTAGTTTTTTGAGGAACCCCCATACTCTTTTCCATAATGGCTGTACTACTTTATATTCCCACCAACAGTGTTCAAGTGTTCCCTGTTCATTGCATCCTCACCAGATTTGTTGTTGTTATTATTATTGTTGTTTTTTCTTAGAAATGGAGTCTCGCTGTGTTGCCCAGGCTAGTTTCAAACTCCTGGGCTCAAGCAGTCCTCCCACTTTGGCCTCCCAAAGCAACTATTCCGGTCTTTTGCCAATTTATTTCATGGGACGATTTGTGTTTTTGCTATCGAGCTACTTGAGTTCCTAATATGTTCTGGTTATTAATCCTTTATTGGATGGATAGTTCATAAATATTTTCTCTCATTCTGTAGGTTGTTTCTTCACTTTGTTTACTTTGTTGTGCAGAAGCTTTTTAGCTTGATGTAATCCTATTTGTCTATTTTTGCATTTGTTTCCTGTGCTTTTGAGGTCTTACTCAAAAAATCTTTGCCCAGACCAATGTCCTTTCACATTTCTGCAATATTTTCTCCTAGTAGTTTCATAGTTTAAGGCCTTACACTTAAGTCTTTGATCCATTTTTAGTTGATTTTTACATATGTTGAAAGATGGAAATCTAGTTTCATTCTTCTGCGTATGGATATCCAGTTTTCCCAGAACCATTTTTAATTAAAGTGTCCTTTCCCCAGTGTGTAGTCTTGGTGACTTTGTTGAAAATGAGTTGACCATAAGTGTGTGGATTTTTTCCTGGGTTTGCCATTCTGTTCTATTTGTCTATGTATTTGTCTTTATGGTGGTACTAGCTGTTTTGGTTACTATGGCTTTGTAGGATAATTTGAAATCAGGTAATGTGATGCCTCCAGCTTTCTTCTTTTTGCTGAGGATTCTTTTTAGCTATTTGGGGTCTTTTGTGGTTCCATGTAAATTTTAGGATTATTTTTCTATTTCTGTGAAGAATGTTGTTGGTATTTTTATAGGGATTGCATTGACTCTATAGATTGCTTTGGGTAGTATAGACATTTTAGCATTATTAATTCTTCCAGTCCATGAGCATGGGATATCATTCTAGTTTTTTGTGTCCTTTGTAATTTCTTTCATCAGTGTTTTATATCTTTCCTTGTAGACATTTTTCACTTCTTTGGTTAAATTTATTCCTAGGTATTTCAATTTTTTAAAAATAAAGTAGCACTCAGAATGCTTTCAGAGTGCTTTCTGTTTTATGTTGGTGTTTATAAATGCTCTTGATTTTTATGTGTTGATTTCGTGTCCTGCGACTTTGCTAAATTTATCAGTTCTAAGAGTTTTTTTTTTGTGTAGAATCTTTACGTTTTTCTAAATAATAAGATCGTGTCCTCTGTAAACAAGGATAATTTGACTTCTTTGCAATTTGGATGCCCTTTCTTTCTTTCTCTTGCCTAATTCCTCTGGGTAAGACTTCCAGTACTATGTTGAATAAGAGTGGTAAAATTGAGCATCTTTGTCTTCTTCCAGATCTTAGTGGAAAGACTTTCAACTTTTCCCTGTTCAGTATGACGTTAGCTATAGACTTGTCATATATGGCATTTATTGTGTTAAGGTATGTTCCTTCTATTCTCAATTTGTTGAGGTTTTTTCTCCTGAAGGATGTTGAATTTTATCAAATGCTTTTCAGAATTTATTGAAATGATATGGTTTTTGTTCTTGATTCTGTTGATATGATGTATCACATTTATTGAATTTTTTTGTATGTTGTACCATCCTTGTATCTGAGATGAATCCTACTGGATCATGGTGAATAATCTTTTTAATGTGTTATTTAATTGTTTGCTAGTATTTTTTTTTTTCGAGACAGCCTCTCTCTGTGTCCAGGCTCTTGTCCAGGCTAGAGTGCCGTGGCATCAGCCTAGCTCATAGCATCCTCAAACTCCTAGGCTCAAGCAATCCTCTTGCCTCAGCGTCCCGCATAGCTGGGACTACAGTCATGGCCACCATGCCCGGCTAAGTTTTCTATTTTTAGTAGAGACGGGGTCGCTCTTGCTCAGGCTGGTCTCGAACTCCTTAGCTCAAGGGGTCCTCCTGCCTCAGCCTCCCAGAGTGCCAGGATTACAGTCATGGGCCACTGCGCCGGCCTGTTTGCTAGTATTTTGTTGAGGATCTTTGCATCTGTGTTCATCAGGGATATTGGCCTATAGTTAAGTTTGTCTCGTCATTGTCTGATTTTGGTATCAGGGTAATACTGGCTTCGAAGAATGAGTTTGGTAGAAGTATTCCCCCTTCTTCCATTTTTTTGAAATAGTTTGAGTAGAATTGGTGTTCTTTAAATGTTTGATAGAATTCAGCAGTGAGTCTATCAGGTCCTGTGCTTTCTTTGATGGGAGATTTTTTTATTTACTGCTTCAGTCTTGATACTCATTATTGGTCTGTTTAAGTTTTCTGTTTCTTCATTCAATTCTGGTAGGTTGTATGTGTCCAGGAATTTATCCGTTTCCTCTAGGCTTTCCAATTTGTTAGTGTATAGTTATTCTTAGTAGTCTCTAATGATTCTTTGTATTTTTGTGGTATTAGTTGCAATGTTTCTTTTTTTGTGAGACATTTCTAATGTAAACATTTAATGCTAATTTTCCCTCTAAGCAGTGCTTTTGTTGTATCCCCCAATTTTATATGTCACATTTTCATTTTCATTCAATTAAAATATTTTCTCTTTTCCTTTGTGGTCTCCTTTTAGATCCATGGATTATTTGAAAGTACAGGCAGTCCCGGGGTTACGGACAATGTGACTTATGACATTCTGTACTTATGGACAGGCTCCCAAGGCTCCCCATGAGGATAATTTATAATTAAATAATTAAATTAATAATTTAGTAACTAATTTCTTCTGTGCATGTAAGCAAACCTGCATGGCATAAACAGTTTTTTGGCACAGCATTTTTACACCAGTGGCTAATATCAGTGTTTATACAGTCACACAGCATCACTTTTAACTTTTTTATCTGATTTTGTGAATCTGTGTTTACCCTTATGACCATGCCTCCAAAGCAAAAGTCCACTGCAAGTCCAGGTGAGCCTGCAGCGAAGAGAAAGGTGATTACAATGGAAGTGAAAGTAGAAAAAAGCAAGCATTCCGAGAAAGGCCAGATGCCATGATTCATTGAGAAGGCATTAGGCTTCAGTTGCTTGACTATCGGAACAATTATAAAGGCTAATGTGAGAATAACAGAACATGTGAAAGGCAGTGCTCCGATGAAAGCATCGATTATTACTAACCAGCATAGTGCATTAATTATTGAAATGGAAAGGTTGTTACTGATTTGGTTACAAGATCAAAATAAATGTAACATTCCTATTAGCCTAGTGTTGATGCAACATTAGATGAGTATTAACCCTTAATATTTTTTGAAATTTGTTGTATCTAAACTTTTTGTATGAGTTTGTTTTTATGTTCTGTTTGTTTGAATTAAAAGAAAGAGCACAGTAGTTTCTGTACATTATAATTACAGAGGTATTATTCTTACACTATTACACTGTATTATTATTACTACATATGAGCCATTATAGTATTGTTGTTGTTATTGTTATTATTACTGTATGTGTACTATTTATCAGGGATCCGAGTTACATACAAATCTGACCTAAAGGTGTTCTTAGGAGTGTATCCCGTCTGTAACCCAGGGACCACCTGTATGTTTAATTTTCAAGTGTTGAAGATATTCCAATTATCTTTCTGTTATTTCTAGTCTAGTTCGACTATGGTCAGAGAATATACTTGGCATGATTTCAGTTTTTAAATTTTATTACAATATGTTTTATTAACCAGGGGTTAGTCTATTTTGGTAAATTTTCATCATGAACTGGAGAAGAATGAGTATTCTATTGTTCAGTTGAATGCCCTTTAAATTTTAATTAGATTAAGTTGGTCAGTGGTACTTTTCTGCTTCCTTGCTGATTTTCTGTCTACTTGGTTTATTGATTACTGAAAAGAGATGTGTTGAAGTCTCCAAGTATAATCGAGGGTTTGTCTATCATCCCTTTCAGTCCCATCAGTTATTGTTTCATCTATTTGGAAGCTCTACTGTTAGATGTATCCATATTTAAGATTATTGTGTCTTGTGAATTCATCCTCTTGTCATTATGTTATATTTCTTTTTATCCCTGGTAATTTTCCTTGGTCTGAAGTTACTTTGATAATATAGCCAATCCAGCTTTTTAAAATCAGTAGTGGTGTGGGGTATGTCTTTTTCTATCCTTTTATTTTTAATCTACCTATATGATTACACCTAAGGGGGTTTCTTGTAGATAGCATTGATAATTTGTCTTTTAATTGGTATTTTTAGACCTTTTAATGTAATTGTTGATATGTTTAGATGAAGGTTCACCATTTCATTATTTGTTTTCTCTTTGTTATACTGCCTTTTGTTCATCTTTCTCATTTCCTGCTGCTTTTTGGATTATTTGAATAATTTTTAGTATTCTATTTTAATTTACCAATTGAGTTTTTTGTTTACTGTTTTTATCTGTATATACCAGTTCTTGAAGAGACCATTCTTTCCCCATTAAATGGTTCTGGCACCCTTGTCAAAAATCAATTAACTATAGTTGTATAGATTTCTTTCTGGACTTTTAATTCTATTCCATTGATACATATGTCTAGCCTTATACCAGTACTGTAATGTTTTGATTATTGTAGCTTTGTAGTAAGTTTTTTTAATTTTAATTTTTTAAATTTAATTTTCTTTAGCTAAGCTTTTAAAAACCATGTAGTAAATTTTAAAATAGGGGAAATGTGAGTTCTCCAATTTCGTTCTTCTTTTTTTTATTTTGAAATTTGAGTAGTGTATTTTTTAACACAATATATCCAAAATATTATCATTGCAATATGCAATCAATATAAAATATTAAGGAGATACTTTATATTCTGTTTTTTTTAATTTTAAAATATTAGAGAGGTACAAGTGTTTTTGTTACATGGATGAATTGAATCATGCTGAAGTCAAGGGTTTTAGTGTGCCCATCACCAGAGTAGTGTACATTGTACCAGATAGGTACATTTTTATCCCTTACCCCCATTCTTAGTTTCCAGTGCCCTTTACACCACTATACGACTGCATATACCCATCATTTAGCTCCCACTTATTAGTAAGAACATGTTCATCTTTTTAAAAATTATTGCTATGGATTAAATGTTTGTGTTCCCCCCAAAATTCGTATGTTGAAACCTTATTCCCAATGTGATGGTATGTGGAGGCAGGGCCTTTGGGAGGTGATTAGTAATCCCAATATTAAGATGAGATTACTGCCATTATGAAAGATAACCAGAGAGATTTCTTGCACCTTCTGACATGTGAGGGACACAGTGAGAAGATGGCTGGCCATCTATGACCAAGAAGCAAGCCCTCATCAGACACTGAACCTGTTGGTACCTTTATCTTGGATTTCCCAGCCTCCAGAACTGTGGGAAATAAATTTCTGTTGTTTATGAGCCACCCAGTCTATGATATTTTTGTTATAGTAGCCAAAATAGAGTAAGACAATTGTTTTGACTATTTGCAATTCCATTCAAATTTTAGGACCAGCTTTTCCATTTGGCAGAAAAGGCCATTGGTATTTTGATAAGGATTCTGTTGAATCTATAGATTGCTTTGGGTAGCATTGCCATCTTTACAATATTAAGATGTCCAGGCCGGGCGCGGTGGCTCACGCCTGTAATCCTAGCCCTCTGGGAGGCCGAGGCGGGCGGATTGTTTGAGCTCAGGAGTTCGAGACCAGCCTGAGCAAGAGCGAGACCCCGTCTCTACTAAAAATAGAAAGAAATTATTTGGACAACTAAAAATCTATATAGAAAAAATTAGCCGGGCATGGTGGCACATGTCTGTAGTCCCAGCTACTCGAGAGGCTGAGGCAGTAGGATTGCTCGAGCCCAGGAGCTTGAGGTTGCTGTGAGTTAGGCTAACACCATGGCACTCTACTCCAGGCAACAGAGTGAGACTCTGTCTCAAAAGAAGAAGATGTCCAATCTGTGAGCACAGGATGTCTTTGTATTTATTTAGGTTTTCTTTAATTTCTTTCAACAATGTTTTGTAATTTTTAGTATACACATCTTATGCCTCCTTGGTTAAATTTATTCCTACTTATTTTATTCTCTTTGATAACTATTATAAATGGAATTTTTATCTTTATTTCCTTTATGGATTATTCATTGTTAATGTATAGAAACAAAACTGATTTTTGTATGTTGATCGTGTATCCTGAAACTGCTGAACCTGTTACTAGCTCTAATATGAATTTTTGGTAGGTTCTTCAGGATTTTGTATACATAAGAAAAGTTTATCTGTGAATAGAGATAGTTTTACTTCTTCCTTTCTAATTTGAATGCCTTTTATTTCCTTTTCTTGCCTAATTGCTCTGGCTAGAACTTCCAGCACAATGTTGAATAATAGTGGTGAAAGTGAGCATCTTTGTCTTATTCTTGATCTTAGAGGAAAGCTTTCAAGTCTTTCAGTATTGTAATGTTAGCTGTGGGTTTCATAAATGCTCTTTATCATGTTGAGGAAGTACCCTTCTTTCTGAGTGTTTTTATCTTGAAATGGCATTGGATTTTGTCTCATGTTCTTTTCTGCATCAGTTTTCTCATGCTCAACCACCCCTGCATTACTGGGAGAGATCCCATTTGGTTGTGGTATATAATCCTTTTAATATACTGCTGAATTTGGTTTGCTAGTATTTTGTTGAGGATTTTTGCATCAGTATTCGTAAGGAATGTGGGTCTGTAGTATCCTTTTCTGGCTCTGGTATCAGGGTAGTGCTGGCTTATAGAATGAGTTAGGATGTATTTCCTTCTCTTCTGTTTTTTGGAAGAGCTTGAGAAGGATTGGTGTTAATTCTTTAAACGTTTGGTAAAATTCATCAGTGAAGCCATTTGGTCCTGGACTTTTCTTCGTTGGAAGCTTTTTGATTACTGATTTAATCTCTGTACTTGTTATATGTCTGTTGACATTTTCCATTTCTTTGTAAGTCAGTTTAAGTGATTTGCATGTTTCTAGGGATTTACCCATTTCATATAGTTTATCTAATTTGTTGGCATGCAATTGTTCATAGTATTCTCTTATAATCCTGTTTATTTCTCTATGGTCTACAGTAATGTCCCCACTTTCCTTTTTAATCGTAAGTATTTATGTCTTCTCTCTTTTCTTATTTGTTAGTGTAGTTAAAATACTTGCCAATTTTGTTGCCATTTTCAGAAGTAACTTTGGTTTTGTTGATTCTTTCTATTTTTCTCTTCTCTATTTTATTTATCTCTCTAATATTTATTATTTCCTTCCTTCTGGTAGCTTTGGGTTTAGTTTGGTCTTTTTTTCTAGTTTCTTAAGGTGTGAAGTTAGGTTATTGATTTGAGATCTTTTACCTTTTTAATGTAGGCATTTACAACTATGAATTTCTCTCTGAGCACTGCTTTTGCTTCATCCTGTAAGTTTTGGTATATTGTGTTGTTTGTTTTATTTCAAAGTTTTTCTAATCACAATTGTGATTTCTCCTTTAACCAATTGCTTGTTTCAGTGTGCGTTGTTTAATTTCCTTCTATTTGTAAATTTTTCCTTCTGTTACTGGTTGCTAGTTTTATTTCATTATAGTTGGAGAAGATACATTATATGATTGTAGTCCTTTAAAATTCATTGAAACTTGTTTTGTGGACTAACATATGGTCTATCCTGGAGAATGTTTCATGTATACTTGAGAAAAAAGTGTATTCTTCCCTTTTTGGGTGGAGTGTTCTATACATGTCTGTTAGGTCTTAGAGGGTTAGGTTTACAGTGCTATTAAAACATTCTGTTTTCTTATTTATCTTCTCTCTGCATGTTTTATCCATTATTGAAAGTAGGGTATTGAACTCTCCAACTATTGTAGAGCTGTGTCTCCCTTCGATTCTGTCAATATTTGTTTCATATATTTTGAGGCTTTTTTGGGTGCATATATATTTGTATTTGTTATATTCTTTATGGATTGACCATTTTATTAATATGTAATACCCTTCTTTGCCTTCTGTAACAATTTTTGACTAAAACTCTATTTCGTCATATATTAGTATAGCTGTCCCAACTCTCTTTTTGGTTACTATTTGCATGGAATATCTTTTTCCAGCCTTTCACTTTAAACTTAGTTGTTCGTTATGGATCTGATATGTGTCTCTTGTAGACAGTATACAGTTCGATCATGTTTTTAATGCATTCTGCCAATCTCTAGCTTTTAATTGGTGAATTTAATGTATTTACATTTAAAGTGATTACTGATAAGGAAGGACGTATTTTGCTATTTTGGTATTTGTTTTCCATATGTCTTACGTCTTTTTGGTTCCTCAGTCCTCCATTACTGTTTTCTTTTGTGTTTAATGGATTTTTTTGGGAGTGTACCAATTTGATTCACTCCTCACTTCCTTTTGTATATATTTTTTAGTTATTTTCATCATGATTTCCCTGAGGATTACAATTAACACCCTAACTTTATAATGGTCTAGTTCGATTGATACCATGGAGCTTCTATAGCATGCAAAAACTCCGTTCCTATACAACTCCATCCCCCTCCGGTGTTATACATTCATTACAAATTTCCTCTTTATGCATTGTTTTTATTGACATAGGTTTATTGATTTATGCATCTTTTTAATCATGTAGGAAACAAAAAATAGGAGTTAGGAACCATAAATACAATAAAACTGGCTTTTATATTTACCTCTATAGTTACCTTTATTAGTGTTCTTTATTTCTTTGTTTGGCTTTCAGTTACTCTCTACTGTCCTTTCATTTTAGTCTGAAGGACTTTTTTTTAGCATATCTTAAAGGGAAGGTGTATATTTCTTTTTTTTTTTTATTTATTCAGGATATTATGGGGGTACAAACATTTTGGTTACATGTAATGCTGTTTGCCCCGCCCAAGGCAGGGCTACAAGCATGTCCCTCACCCATACAGTGCGTTCTGCTTCCATTAGTTGTGGGTTTATCCCCCCACCCCACCTCAACTGGCACCCAGTGAGTATTACTACCATGTGAGCACCTTAGTATTGGTCAGTTAGTACCAATTTGATGGTGAGTACATGTGGTTCATGTTTTTCCATCCTTGTGATACCTCACTTTGAAGGATGGGCTCAATCTCTATCCAAGATAATATAAGAGGTGCTAGATCACCATTGTTTTTTGTAGTTGAGTAGTATTCCATGGTAAACATATACCACATTTTATTAATCCACTCATGTGTTGATGGGCACTTGGGTTGTTTCCACATCTTTGCAATTGTGAATTGTGCTGCCATAAACATTCGAGTGCAGATGTCTTTATTATAGAATGTCTTTTTTTCCTTTGTATAGATGCCTAGTAGTGGGATTGCTGGATCAAATGGTATTTCTATTTTTAGCTCTTTGAGGTATCTCCAAATTGCTTTCCACAGGGGTTGTACTAATTTGCAGTCCTACCAGCAGTATAAGAGTGTTACAATCTCTCCACATCTACGCTAGCATTTGTTGTTTTGGGACTTTTTGATAAGGGCCATTCTCACAGGAGTTAGGTAATATCTCATTGTAGTTTTGATTTGCATTTCCCCAATGATTAGATATGTTGAGTACTTTTTTGTATGTTTGCTGGCCATTAGTCTGTCTTCTTTTGAAAAGTTTCTGTTCATGTCCTTTGCCCATTTATTGATGGGGTTGTTTCATTTTTTCTTGTTGATTTTATTAAGTTTTATATAGATTTTTGTTATCAGCCCTTTGTCAGATGTGTAGAAAGCAAATATTTTCTCCCATTCTGTGGGTTGTCTATTTGCTCTAATGATAGTTTCCTTGGCTGTGCAGAAACTTTTTAATTTGATCAGGTCCCATTTATTTTTGTTGCTGCTGTGATTGCTTTGGGGATCTTCTTCATAAATTCTTTGCCTAGGCCAATGTCTGAAAGAGTCTTCCTGACATTTTCTTCCAGAATTCTTAAGGTTTCATGCCTTAGGTTTAAGTCTGTTATCCATTGTGGGTTGATTTTTGTGAAAGGTGAGAGGTGGGGATCTAGTTTCAGTATCTTGCATGTGGATATCCAGTTTTGCAAGTACCACTTATTGAATAGAAATTCTTTTCCCCAGTGTATATTTTTGCCTGCTTTGCTGAAGATTAGATGACAATATGAGGATGGTTTTATATCTGGGATCTCTGTCCTATTCCAAAGGTCTATATCTCTGTTCTTGTGCCAGTACCATGCTGTTTTAGTTACTATAGCATTTGACAAAAGTCAGTACACTTTTATGATAAAAACTCTTAACAAAATAGGCATAGATGGGACATTCCTTAGAATTATTAATGGCATATATGATAAATTGACAGCCAGTATTATACCGAATGGGGAAAAACTGGAAAGCATTCCTGCTTAGAACAGGAACTAGACAAGGTTTCCTACTATCTCCACTTCTATTCAACATAGTGCTGGAAGTCCTTGCCAGAGCAGTCAGGCAAGAGAGGAAAATTAAGGGTGTCCAAATGGGGGCAGAAAAGGTCAAACTCTCACTCTTTGCTGATGATATGCTATTACATCTAGAAAATCCTGAGGATTCAACCAAGAGACTCTTAGAATTGATAAATGAATTTAATAAAGTCTAAATGGATGTTGAGTGAATGAATCAAAATTAGGTGAATCTGGGAGAAGGACATTTGCAGCAAGGGTGCAAAGTAGAAAAGCATGAAATGTATGTGTCGCATTCAGGGGCTCTTAACAGTTGAGTACGGATTAAGTAAAGGGTATACTTGTAAGCGAGTGGGAGGAGCTGAAGTAGCTATCATTCTGTCTTCACCCCTTTGGATGAAATCTCTGTTTAACCTGCTTTCCCCTCTCCCTGCAGTCTACCCTTCCCTGGAGTCTGATGATGATGACCCTGCTTTGAAATCTCGACCGAAGAAAAAGAAGAATTCAGATGATGCTCCATGGAGTCCTAAAGGTGATCCAGTATTCTGTTCCTTAAACTTTGTAAAGGTGGTCAGAGGAAAAAATAGGCTGGGGATAGGAGGGATATTTAATATCAGAAGACCTGACTTAGTCATTCATTTTTTATTCAGCAAATATTTGTTGAGTGTTTGCCGTGTGCCATGTACCATGTTAGGTGGTGGAGCCAAAATGATGAATGAGACATAGTTTATGTAATGAGTCCAACAAAGCTAGAGGTAATGGAGTGTGTTGCTTTTGATGTTATATGGCTTAAGGTGAAAGGAGGAAGACCTTGAACAGATGTCAGCAAGCATCCTAAGGCTTCTGAGAACGTTCTGATGGCATCATCCCAGCCCTCTGGTAATTATGTTGTCAAGGAGGGACATTCTGCTGACTGTGTTTAGCTCTATAAGACCCAAGACTCAACTGAGAGGCTGTCTCTGAGGAAGGAAGGAAGAATGGCCATTAAGCGAACATGGAATTTAGAGGATGATAAAAAAAAATTTCTTCATTTCCTTGGCTGGATGGTTTTCACATTGATGGCCCATCAAGTTAGCTTTTGCTGCTTAACAAACTACCCAAAACTTAGTGGCTTAAAACAACAATTGATCATTTCTCATGATTCTGTATGTTGGCTGAGCTATTCTTCTAGTCTGGGTCAACTTGACAAGGGCTGGGTGGTCTCAAAAGATCTAGGACCTAACTTAGATCACTAGGGCTTCTCTCCACATGGTCTTTCATCCACCAGAAGGGCAGCCCAGGCTTTTTCACAAGGTGGGAGATGGGTTTCTAGCAGCAAGAGAGGATAAGCCTCAATGTGCAAGTACTTTTCAAGCCTTTGCTTGTGTCATATTTGCTATATCAAAGCAAATTACATGGCCAAGCCTTGATTCCGTAGTCCACGGCTCCCAACCTTTTTAGCACCAGGGACTGGTTTCATGGAAGACAATTTTTCCATGGGCCGGTGGGGTGTGGGGAGGATGAACAGCGATAGGGAGCAGTTGTAAATACAGATGAAGCTTTGCTTGCACGCCTGCTGCTCACCTCCTACTGTGTGGCCTGGTTCCTAACAGGCCACAGACTGGTACCGGTCCAGGGGTTGGGGACCACAGCCATAGGTAGAAACATAGATTGTACCTCTTGAGAGGAGAGCTGCAAGGTCACATTGCAAAGGTCATGCATATAAGGAGGTGTGAGCAAACTGAGGGCCATTACTGCAGCAGTCTGCTGTACAGGGCACTGGGGTCTCAGTAAGTGTGATTCACCAGGAGATAAAGGGCCTGCTGTTCCCACCCAGCCCTATTTAGTCTTTCTGGTGTTTGCTTGAGGTTGGGGGAGTAGGGGAGCAGGGCATTCCTAAGAAATGTTCTCTTAGTGAGTCAATCAACAAATGTTTGAATTTTTAAAAATATTCATGCCTATCTTCTGGTTTTATTTTCTCCTACAGTTTCTAGCTTTATTTTCTCCTGTCAAAGTTTTCTGATTAACATAGTAGAAAATTTGGAAAATACTGAAAATAGAGGGAATTATAAAGAAGAAACCACCCATGATTCTGCCACCCAGAAGCAACCACTGTTAACATTTTGTCATATTTCCTTCTAGATTTTTTCTATGCTTTTTCTTTCTTTCTTTTTTTTTATTGTTTGTTATTATAGGGGTACAGATGTTTAGGTTATGTATGTTGCCCTTGCCCCCGCTTCCCCCCAAGTCCCAGTTTCAAGTATGTCCATCTCTCGGATGGTGCGCATTGCACTCTTTGTGTATGCAGATGTCCGTCCCCTCCTCCCCCTCGCCCCTCCCCCTTCCCCTCCCCCCCACCCGACATCCAATAGATGTTATTCTTATATGTACACTTATGTGTTGTTCAGTTAATACCAATTTGATGGTGAGTACATGTGGTGCTTGTTTTTCCATTCTTGGGATACTTCACTTAGTAGAATGTGTTCCAGCTCTATCCAGGAGTATACAAGAGGTGCTATATCACCACTGTTTCTTAAAGCTGAATAGTACTCCGTGGTATATATATACCACGTTTTATTAATCCATTCATGTATTGATGGGCACTTGGGTTGTTTCCACATCTTTGCAATTGTGAATTGTGCTGCTATGAACATTCGGGTGCAGGTGTCTTTCTTATAGAGTCTCATTTGGTCTTTTGGGTAGATGCCCAGTAATGGGATTGCTGGGTCGAATGGTACTTCTAATTGTATCTCTTTAAGGTATCTCCATATGGCTTTCCACAGAGGCTGCACTAGTTTGCAGTCCCACCAGCAGTGTATGAGTGTTCCTATCTCTCCGTATCCACGCCAACATTTATTGTTTTGGGACTTTTTGATAAAGGCCATTCTCACTGGAGAGAAGTGATATCTCATTGTGGTTTTGATTTGCACTTCCCTGATGATTAGAGATGTTGAGCATTTTTTCATATGTTTTGGGGCCATTATTCTGTCTTCTTTTGAAAAGTTTCTGTTCATGTCCTTTGCCCACTTTTTGATAGGGTTGT
>RJWJ010002772.1:47843-73240 GCA_004363605.1 Indri indri
CAGCCCTTTATCAGATTTGTAGCATGCAAAAATTTTCTCCCATTCTGTAGGTTGTCTGTTTGCTCTTGTGACAATTTCTTTGGCTGTGCAGAAGCTTTTTAATTTGATCAGGTCCCATTTATTTATTTTGGTTGTTGCTGTGATTGCCTTTGGGGTCGTCTTCATAAATTCTTTGCCTAGGCCAATGTCTAGAAGAGTGCTTCCAACATCTTCCCCTAGAATTCTAATAGTTTCTTAAAAAAATAGAAATTGTACCATACATCTTCTCAGATCACAGTGCAATAAAAATAGAAATCAACCCCAGCAGAAACACTCATCTCTATACAAAGTCATGGAAATTAAACAACTCCCTGCTGAACGATTCCTTCATAAATGACGAAATAAAAATGGAAATCAAAAGATTCTTTGAACTAAATGACAAAGGTGACACAAGTTACCAAAATCTGTGGGACACAGCCAAAGCAGTCCTGAGAGGAAAGTTTATCTCCTTAAATGCTTATATCCAAAAGTCAAAAAGATCACAAACAGACAACCTAATGAATCGACTCAAAGAACTGGAAAAAGAAGAACAGACCAACCCCAGACCCAGCAGAAGAAGGGAAATTATTAAGATCAAATCAGAGCTTAATGAAATTGGCAACAGGGAAACCATACGGAAGATTAATAAAACAAAAAGTTGGTTCTTTGAAAAAGTAAACAAAATTGACACGCCCCTGGCTAAACTCACGAAAAACAGAAAAGAAAAAACTCTAATAAGCTCCATCAGGAACAAAAAAGGAGAAGTTACAACCGATGCCGAGGAGATTCAAGATATAATTTATGAATATTACAAAAATCTTTATGCACACAAACTGGAAAACGTGGAGGAAATGGACAAATTTTTAGAAACACACAGCCTCCCTAGGCTCAACGAGGAAGAAATAGAATTCCTGAACAGACCAATATCAAGGACTGAAATTGAAACAGCAATAAAAATCATCCCAAAAAAGAAAAGTCCTGGACCAGATGGTTTCACACCCAAATTTTACCACACCTACAAAGAACTGGTGCCCATCCTGCAGAAGTTATTCCACAACATCGAGAAGGATGGACCCCTCCCCAACATGTTTTATGAAGCCAACATAATTCTTTTTCTTTTTGTAGTTGAAATCACACTGTATACAATCATATACCCTACTTTAAAAATTTTTTTAGCCTTTTAATCAAAGTAGTGTATGTAGCAAATCAAATAGTATGGAGGAATTTAGGATGAAAAGCGATATTGTTATGCCCCTGCTTTCTCCACCTTTGATCCCTTGCCTGAGAGGCAGCCTCATAATTTTCATTTCCTGGTAGATACCTCAAAAACTCAAGATAATAGAGTTTATACCACTATTTCTTGATTTATCAACTCTGTTTCTCCTTTGATCAACTTCTGTCAATCTCTCTTGATTACTGACTTTGTAAGATGTGATATTAGTGCCCCTACTCTTTCTTCCCTTCTTCAGCCTTCTTTGAACCATACGTTTTTGTTTATGCTATCAAGGATGTTAACATATACATTATCTTGTGATTAATACTCTACCTTGACTAGAAGTTGACTGTAAGAATTGAAACCAATAAATATATCTGGCCTTTTTGCCTTAATATTATCTCATAAGCATGGTCCTATGCTGCTGCTTATTTTTCAATGGCTATAAAATATCTATTCCATGGATATACCTAATTTATTTAACTCCTCCTTTAATGTGAGACATTTAGGTTATTGCCAAGTTTTCACAGTTAGTAATAACATTTGGGATGAACATCTTTATATGTAAATGTTTGTGTTCTGATTATTTGCTTAGGATGGATTCCCCACGAAAACCTTAGAAGGCCAAAGTATATGAAGGTATACAGTGAAAAGTCTCCCTCCCACCCCTGTTCCAGTCTTCTAATTCCCCACCTGGAGTCAACCAGTGTTATCACTTTCTTATTTATCATTTCAGAGATAGTTTATGCATATACAAGCAAATATATGTATGTGTTTTCCTTCCCCCTGTTTTTTTTTTTTACTCAATTTGAAGCATACCTTATACACCATTATGTGCTTTGCCTTTCTTAATAAAGCATCTTGGAGATTGTTTATGTGCCCACAAGCAGTGCATGAGAGTGCTTGTTTCCTACACCATTGCCAACACACTTTGTTAATATGAATGTTTTAAAAGCTCTTGATACATATTGCCAAAGTGTTTTCCAGAAAGGTTGTACCAATTTACACTTCCTCCAGCCATGCGTGAATGCTTGTTTATAAAATCCTTGAGAGTATTAAACATATCAGTTAGGAATAGTGTTTGCCTATGAGTAATAGGAACCTCTCAAGCATCCTTAGTGAGTGCTTATTTCCTCAGGGTGACAAGATGGCTACTTCACCTCCAGCATTGGGGATCTAGATTGCAGTCAGGAAGAATGGAAAAAGCAAAAGGAAAAAGGAACAAGCCTTCTGAGTACCCTCTCTTCCCAGGAGTTTTAAGTTCCACTTTTTAAAAACATCTCTTTGGTTATAGTTGTGTCACATGGCCAAGACTATAGGTCAGAGAGGCCAGGATGTGTAGTTTTTATCTAGGTATATTGCTGTCCCACAAAATCAGGGATTTTGTTAGTAAGCGAGCAGGAAAGGGAGAATAGATACTTGTTTGAGAATGGGAAGTCTCTACCATAAGTTTTTGATCTTTGGTAATTCACAGGCAAACAACAGCATGTCATTGATTTCATTTGCATTTCTTTGATTAAGCATTTTTAATATATTTGTATTAGCATTAGAATTTCTTCTTTTGTATATTTTTTGTCCTTCGTCCATTTATCCATGTGGTTCTTCAAGCTTTTCAAATTGCTCTTTTTATATAGTGAGGGAATAGTCATCTTTTGTTTCATATACACACACAGGCATATATATAATATGTTATATTAATATATATAATTTGCTCATGGTACTTTTACTTCATTCTACCTGAAAAATCTGAATATTTCTGTATCAAATGTTGATCTTTTCTATTATTTCCTTATTCAGAGAATAGATAATTAACACCTGTGTATTTTTTAAGCATGATTTTTTTAAACATCAAATGTTTTAATCTATCTAGAATTATTTAGCATATGGTGTTGTCAGAGGATCTAAATTGGTTCCTCCCCCCAGATAGGTAGCTATTGATGCTAGAATCGTATTCCCACAAAGCTGAATTGCTTTCTTTGCCAGGTCTGCTGACTCATATATATCACAGGCTGTTTGAGAAACATCTGTTTTGTACCATCAATCTTCTGTCTGTTCTTGTGCTGGTATCTCACTTATTTAGTGCCTATTTGTTATTTTAAAAATCCCCAAACTTTAAAAAAGTGACTTTTAGGCCAGGCACAGTGGTTGACATCTGTAATCCCAGCACTCTGGGAAGCCAACATGAGAGGATCACTTACGGCCAGGAGTTTGAGACCAGCCTAGGCAACATAGCAAGATCTCGTCTCTACAAAAAATTTAAAAATTAGCCAGCATGGTGGTACATGCCTCTCGTCCTAGGTACTTGGGAGGCTGAGGCAGGAGGATCACCTGAACCCAGGAGTTCAAGGCTGCAGTGAGCTATGATGACACCACTGCACTACAGTCTGGGCAACAGAGTGAGATCTTGTCTCAAAGAAAAAAAAGGGGGGACTTTTCATTAACTAACAATGAAAAGATACACCCTTAATATGAAAAGAATATCTAGCTTAAACCAATAGGATGAAACTATAGAGCGGAGCTAGTTGCTGTTCATGGACTTTTAGAATTTTGAATCTCCTAAAATTGTATTAAAATTTTATGTAAATGCATATACATACTTATGTATATTTCTTTAGCTAATAACTTTTATCACAGTTTCAAAGTGAGTTCTTAACCCAAAAATGATGAGGACATTCTACTAAAGGTATGCCCATTAAAATCAGTAATAAGAAAAATGTGCCCACTAATACCGCTATTTTTTAGTATTCTAGAAAAGTTCTAGCCAGTGTCATTAGAAATGAAGCAGAAATAAGAACTGTAACTATGAGAAATTAAGAGACCAACTTATCATAATTTGAGCTGTCAGGGTGGGAAACCTATTCATTTTTGGCCATGATTGTATCTGTAGCACCATGCCTGGCATATTAGAGATATTTAATAAGTAATCTTGATACGTGAAAGAAAAGATATGGTTTTATAATAGATATAGAAAAGTGAGATATGATATGATTATATAATATATTAGCAAATGCAAGAGAATCAACTCAAAACTGTTAGAATAAGAGAATTCAATAAAAATGTGTAATCACTATATAAACCAGATATCCAAATATCAAGAGTTGCCATATTCAATAATAAACATAACATAGTGAGGAAAAAATCCTATTGATGATAGCAATAAATATTAATATACAAAATATACAGGAATAATCTTAGGGTATGTGTAGAATCTACATGAAGAAAACTTTTTAAAAAAATTTATTTATTTTTATTTCAGAGTATTACGGGGGTACAAATGCTTTGGTTACATAAATTGCCTTTGTACCACCCGACAAGTATGCCCATATCTCAGACAGCACGCACTGCATCTGTTAGATGTGGATTTACCCCTCCCCCACCACCTGCCTGACACCTTATGAATGTTACTTTCCATATGTGCACATTTGTGTTGATCAATTAGTACCAGTTTAATGGTGAGTACATGTGGTGTTTGTTTTTCCATTCTTGTGATCCTTAACTTAGAAGAATGGGTTCCAGATCCATCAGGATAATATAATAGGTGGTTCATCATTTTGTTTTTATGGCTGAGTAATACTCCATGGTATACATATACCACATTTCATTAATCCACTCATGTATTGATGGGCACTGGATTGTTTCCACATCTTTGCAATTGTGAATTGTGCTATGAACATTTGAATGCAGATGTCTTTTTTTATAGAATGTCTTTTTTTCCTTTGGGTAAATACCCAGTAGTGGGATTGGTGGATTGAATGGTAGTTCTACTTTTAGTTCTTTGAAGTATCTCCATACTACTTTCCATAGAGGTTGTACTAGTTTGTAGTCCCACCAGCAGCGTATAAGTGTTCCTGTCTCTCCACATCTATGCCAACATTTGTTGTTTGGGACTTTCTGATAAAGCCATTCTCATTGGAGTTAAGTGATATCTCGTTGTGGTTTTTTTTGTTTTTTTGTGTTTTTTTTTAGACAGAGTCTCACTCTGTTGCCCAGGCTAGAGTGCCATGGCATCAGCCTAGCTCACAGCAACCTCAAACTCCTGGGCTCAAGCAATCCTACTGCCTCAGCCTCCCAAGTAGCTGGGACTACAGGCATGCGCCACCATGCCCGGCTAATTTTTTCTACATATTTTTAGTTGTCCAGCTAATTTCTTTCTACTTTTTTAGTAGAGACAGGGTCTCTCTCTTGCTCAGGCTTGTCTCAAACTCCTGAGCTCAAACGATCCTCCCACCTCAGCCTCCCAGAGTGCTAGGATTACTCATTGTGGTTTTGATTTGCATTTCCTTGATGGTTAGCGATGTTGAGCATTTTTTCATATGTTTCTTGGCCATTAGTCTATCTTCTTTTGAAAAGTTTCTGTTCATGTCCTTTGCCCACTTTCTAATGGAGTTGTTTGATTTTTTCTTGTTGATTTGTCTCAGTTCTATACAGATTCTAGTTATTAGACATTTATTGGATGTATGGCATGCAAATATTTTCTCCCATTCTGTAGGTTGTCTGTTTGCTCTAATGATAGTTTCTTTGGCTGTGCAGAGCTTTTTAATTTGATCAGGTCCCACTTATTTTTGTTGATACTGTGATGGCTTTTGGGGTCTTCATAAATTCTTTGCCTAGGCTGATGTCTATAAGAGTTTTTCCAACATTTTCTTCTAGAATTCTTATGGTTTCATACCTTAGTTTTAAGTCTGTTAGCCATTGCAAGTTGATTTTTGTGCAAGGTGAGAGGTATAAATCCTGTTTCAGTCTCTACATGTGGCTATCCAGTTTTCCCAGCACCATTTATTGTATAGGGATTCTTTTTCCCAGTGTATGTTTTTGTCTGCTTTGTCAAAGATCAGTTGGCTATATGAGAATGGTTTTATATCTGAGTTCTCAGTCCTGTTCCATTGGTCTATATCTCTGTTCTTGTGCTAGTACCATGCCGTTTTGGTTATTATAGCCTTATAGCATACTTGAAGTCTGGTAAATTGATGCCTCCCAATTTGTTCTTTTTGCTGAAGATTGCTTTAGCTTTACTGGGTGTTCTCTGGTTCTATATGAAGCGTAGAATTATTTTTTCTAGATCTGTGAAAAATGATGTTGGTATTTTAATAGAGATTGCGTTGAATTTTTAGATAACTTTGGATAGTGTAGACATTTTAACAATGTTGACTCTGCCAATCCATGAGCATGGTATGGTTTTCCATCTGTTTACATCCTCTGCTGTTTCCTTCCTTAGTGTTTGTAGTTCTCCCTGTAGAGGTCCTTTACCTCTTTAGTTAAGAAAACTTCAAAACTTTACTGAGGAACATAAAGCCTGAATAAATAGAGGTGTGCCACGTGCCTGGTTATAAAGACTAAATGTTTTACAGGGCCATTCCTTTCCAAGTTAATTTATACATTTAACACTATCCTAAATCAAAACCTAAATTAAAAAAAAGAATTTGTGGAGAACTCATTCTAAAAGTAATTTAAGAAGTAAACAGGTATGATTGGCTTAAAGAATATTGGATAGAAAAAGTAAATAAAAAAGAAATTACCCTTTTTAGATATTTAAATATGCTATATACTACAATAATCACAATCACAAGAATAATCAGTAAATATTTTTCCTTTATTTTTGTTGTTATTTTTGAGAAAGGATCTTACTCTGTCACCCGGGCTAGAGTGCTCTGGTGTCATCATAGCTCACTGCAACCTCAAACTCCTGGACTTACACGATCCTCCTGCCTCAGCCTCCCAAGTAGCTGTGACTACAGGCACACGCCACAATACCTGGCTAATTTTTCTATATTTTGTAGAGACAAGGTCTTGCTCTTGCTCAGGCTGGTCTCAAATTCCTGAGCTCAAGCGATCCTGAAAATTAAAGATGGTAGTATCCTGAACACCTATATATGTCACCCAGAATTAATAATGAAGATTTTGCTTTATTTGCTTTATTCTTTTTTTTTTTTTTGAAGCATTTTAAGCAAAATTTCAGGCATCATGACATCTCTAGTTCCTGGCTGATCTTCTGATTGTTTCATCCATTACTGAAGATGAGGTACTGAAGTCTCCAAAGATATTATTGTTGAATTATATATTTCTCCCTTCAGTTCGGTCAGTTTTGTTGTTAGGTACATATATATTTGTAATTGTCACAGCCTCTTGATGGATTGGACCTTTTATCATTATAAAATGCCCTTTTTTTGTATCTGGTAGCAAGTTTTATCTTAAAGAATGTTTTGTCTGGTACTGCTATAGCCATTCCAGTTTTTATTTGGGTACAATTTTCATGGTTGTCTCTTTTTCCATATTTTCATCTTCAAAATCTTTGGTGTCTGCCAGTCTAAAGTTGCATGTCTTATAGATAGCATGTGTGGGATCTTGTTTGTTTAATACAGTCTCCCAATATCTGCCTTTCAGTTGGAGAGTTCAGTCTATTAATAACTGATGAAGTAGGATTTACAGTGTCTATTTTGCTGTTTGTCTTATTCCTTTTTTGTTCATCAGTTCCTTTATGACTGCCTTCTTTTGTGTTTAATAGCTATTTTATCATGTCTCATTTTATTTATTAAATTGTTTTTATATTAAGGGGGTGCAAAGTTTTTTGTTACATGGATAGCTTTTGTAATACTTTTGTCAGGGCTATAAGTGTGCCCATCACCCGAATAGTGTTTATTGTAATTGTTAGATAGGTTTTAACTCTTCCTTTCCTCCCCCCTCCCCACTTCTTGATCTCCAACAATTTTTACTTCTTTCTGTGCCCATGTGTGCCCATCAATTAGTTCCAAATTATTAGATAATACATGTGGTGTTTTTCTATTCTTGAGGTACATCACTTAGAGTAATGATCTCCAGTTCCATCCAAATTGCTGCAGAAGACATTAATTCGTTTCTTTTTATGGCTGAGTAGTACTCCATGGTGTGCACGCGTGCACACGCGCGCGCGCGTGTGTGTGTGTGTATACACACACCACATTTTCTTTATCCACTCATCAATCGATGGGCACTTAGGTTGATTCCACAGCTTTGCAAGTATGAATTGTGCTACGATAACCATTCGAGTGCAGGTGTCTTTTTGATAAAATGACTTCTTTTCCTTTGGGTAGATATCCAGTAGTGGGATTACTAGATGGAATGGTAGGTTACTTTTAGTTCTTTGAGAAGTCTTGATACTGTTTTCGATAGAGTATTCCATTTTAATTCTCTTTTTTTCTATGTATATTTGTCTGTTTGTTTGTTTGAGACAGAGTCTCGCTCTGTCGCCCAGCTAGAGTGCAGTGGTATCATCGTAGCTCATTGCAACCTCAGACTCCAGGGCTCAAGTGATCCTCTAGCTCACTGCAACCTCAAACTCCAGGGCTCAAGTGATCCTCCTGCATCAGCCTCCCAAGTAGCTGGGACTACAGGTGCATGCCATCACGCCCGGCTAATTTTTCCATTTTTAGTAGAGACGTAGTCTTGCTCTTGCTCAGGCTGGTCTCAAACTCCTGAGCTCAAGCAATCCTTCGGTCTTGGCCTTCCAGTGTGTTAGGATTACAGGTGTGAGCCACCATGCCGAGCCAATTTCTATATATATTTGAATTATTTTCCTAGTGGTTGTCCTGGTGAATAACATCTTAATTGACGCCATTCTAATTCACATTAATATCAATTTAATTTCAATGCTAAACAAAAACTGTGATCCTACATAGCTCCATTATCCTTCTCCTTTATGTTATTACTGTCGTAAATTACATCTTTATACATTGTATTCATGAACATAGAATTATAATTATTGCTTTATGCAGTTGTCTGTTAAGCCAGATAGAAAAAAGGTTACAAACAAAAATACATTCATACTGTCTTTTAATTTTACCTATCCAGTTACCTTTACCAGTGCTCTTTATTTCTTCATGTGGATTCAACTTACTGTATTGTTTCTTTTCATTTCGTCCTGAAGGTTGCCCTTTGGCATTTCTTATAGGACAGATCTGCTATCAACACACTCTTTGATTTTGTTCATCTAGGAATGTCTTGATTTCTTTTTTTGAAGGATAGTTTTTCTGGATTTATTATTCTTGGTTGATAGTGTTTTTCTTTTAGCACTTTGAGTATGTCATCTCACTGCCTTGTAGCCTCCATGGTTTTTGATGATAAATAAACTGTCAGTTCTATTGAGAATCCCTTTTATGTTATGAGTCACTTCTCTCTTGCTGCTTTGAAGATTCTGTCTTTGTCTTTGGTTTTGGTTATGATGTGTGGCCTCTCTGAGTTTGTCCAGCTTGGAGTTTGTTGAGCCGTTGAATGTATAGATTGTTTTTTTTCAAATTTGGAAAGTTTTTAGCCATTATTTCTTCAAATAATCTTCCTGCCCCCTTTTCTCTATTCTTCTGGGACTCCCATATGCATATGTTGATAAACATGATGATGTTCTTTAGGTCCCTTTTGCTCTATTCATGTTTCTTCATTCTTTTTTTCTTTCTGCTCACAGACTGAATAATCTCAGTTGACATATCTTTTCAAGGTCACTAATTAATTCTTCCTTCTACGTGCTCAAATCTTCTGTTGAAACCCTGTAGTGAAGTTTTCATTTCAGTTATTTTACTTTTCTTTCATGGTTGTTTGTCAGTGTGCATGTTATTTTATTTTTTTAACTATTTGTTTTCTTTTTATAATTTCTGTCTCTATTGGTATTCTCTTTTTGGTAAGACATCATTCTTATACTTTCCTGTAGGTCTTCAGACATGGTCTCCTTTAGCCTTTGAAAGCATTTAAAATAGCTGATTTAAAGTCCTTGTCTGGTAAGTCCAACTTTGTTTAGGAAGTCAAAGACAGTTTTTGCTGATTGCTTTTTTCTTGTGTATGGCTATACTTTATTTCTTTGTATGTCTTATGATTTTTTGTTGAAAACTGAACATTTTAAATACGGTAGCAACTCCGGAAATCAGATTTTCCCCACTCCACTCCTCAAGGTTTATTGTTGTTGCTGTTTGTTGTGGTTGTTGTTTGTTAAGTGATTTTTCTGAACTAATTCTGTAAAGTCTGTATACCTTTTGTGTCTGGCCAATGGTGTCTCTACTTATTTAGCTTAGTAGACATCTAATGACTGAACAGAGATTTCCTTAAATGTCTGGAACCAATGAATCTATTACATGCTAAGTAGCCCTGTTGTGCATATTGGGGCATGCCTTTAACACTCAGCTAGGCAATTTACACCTCTGCCTTAGCTTTCACTTCCTGCTTCTGCAGACTTTGACTTCTCAAAGTCAGGCAGAGGTGAGTGCTTGGGGCCTTCTCAAGTCTTATAGTCTCTACACTGCATGTGGCTTTCTAGATTCTCAGAAATGTGTGGGAGCTTTTTGAATCCTCTGTGGACATGTCATTCTTCAGCTTTGTTTTAAGCATTTGGGTTAATCAATTGTTGGCCACAACTGTTATCCCTCATCTTTAAGCAGCTGTGACATAAACACTTGCCTTTCAACATTTTTTTTATAAATTCCCTCCCAGGGAGTGAGAGGCTTTTAGCACTATGCTTTGAAAGAAAGTCCCAGCTCCTTTCTGCTTAGCGGAATGTGGGAATGTGGACTGTTGTTTTTCAACACTATCACTGAGCTGAGGAAAGGTGGATGTGTGTAGGGCAAGTTAAAATGCCACAAAGCTCATTATTCTTACTGAGATTCAGATTGCTACAAGCCTTTGGTTAATTTGCAGAGTTATTGAAAAAATTTATTCTGACAAATTTTTGCTAGTTTTTCTTTGTTTTTATTGAGGAATGAGTTTTTGGAAGTCCTTATTTTGTCATTTTTATTGATGTCACCCATCTTGACATCTCATCCCAAATATTGCAGTATGCATCTATTTAAAAATGACATTTTCTTCCATAACTACAGTACCATTATATGACACCTAAGCAAAGTCACATTTATTTCTTAATATCATCTGATATCAAATACTTCAATTTGAATGCCAAATAATTCAAATTTCCCCCAGTTTTACCAAAAGTATCTTTTATAATTAGCTTTTTCAAACTAAGATCCATTCAGTGACTACATATTACATTTGGTTATTATGATCTCTTAGTCTTGTTCATTATTTAAAATTTATTATGATAAATTTCAAACATACATAAAAGTAGAAGGATAGTATACATGAACACCCATATTCTCAGTAGCTAGATTCTATAATTGTAACATTTTGCTGTAGTTCCTTCATTTATCTATCTGTCTATAGTTTTTGCTGAGCCACTTCAAAGTAATGCGTAGCCATCATAACATATTTTACCCTGGAGTACTTCAGTATCTCCTAAGAATGACACCCTCCTGTGTAACCACACTGTGTTTTTTATGCTTAACAAAGTTAATAATTCCCTAAGATCTTCTAATACCCAGTCCGTAACCAAATTTTCCCAACTATTCCCTAAAAATATTTTTTGTAGCTCCCCCTCCACAAAAAAACAAACAAAAAAAAAACCCAAGGAGGGCTCCCCCAACCAGCATTAAACAACCACCACTTTCTCATGTTCGTTTATTCTCTGGGCCAGGAATTTGGAAAGGGCACAATGAGGACAACTTGTCTCTACTCCATGATGTCTGGGGTCTCAGCTGGAAAAACTATGAAGGCTAGGGGTGACTTGGTTGCCAAGAGTTTGAATCACCTAAAGTCTCGTTCACTTACATGTCTGGTGCCTGGCCTGGGAGGACTCAAAGACTAAAAGTGCCAACATGTGGCCTCTCCACGTAACTAGCTTCCTCACTGCCTAGTGAAGCAGTCAAGGCAATAAAACTTTTTACATGGTGGCTCGGTCTCCAAGCGTGAGTATTCCAGCAAGCAGTGTGGGAACTGAAATTGCCTTTCCTGACCTAGCCTCAGAAGTCACACGGTATCACTTATACCTTTGATTCAAGAAGGGGGCACAGACCCCACCCATCAGTAGGAAAGGTGTCAAAGAATTTGGAGCCATGTTTTAAAACCACCACACATGTAAAACTATAGAGAACAGTATAAAAAATATCCAAGTATCCATGACCCAAAATTATACACAGACACTTTTGTTAGATTTACTTTGGATCATATTTTAAACAAACAAAATGTTACCTTTGAAGAAAGAGCTTCAGCCTCCTGAGTTGCCTATTCTAGACTCTGCATACTGGTTATCCAGAAATTTCCCTTTATAATAGCAATAGATAACCAACGAGTTTTTAAATCTAGGTCAGCACTACCACCACACCTTTTTTTCTGTGGCATTAGCTTTTTTCTTTAAAATAGAATAGTACAGTGAACTCCCATATATCCACCAGTGAGAATGAATAGTTACCAAGACTTTTCCATATTTGTTTCATCTATCACTTGTTTTTTCTTTAAATTTTTTTTGCTTTAAAGCAAACCCCAGATATTATGTCATTACCCCGATGTATTTCACTGTGTATTTCTAAAAAATATGGACATTTTTCACATAACCACAATCCTGTTATACATAACAAAATAATGATAATTCAATAATTATTTGATGTTACCTAATTCCAAGTCCTTAACCAAAGTTCCTAAATTGTCTAACCACAAAGGGTATTTTTAAAATGGATTTGTTTAAATCAAGATCTAAACAGTGTCCACATGGCATTTGACTGTCATGTCTTTTATGTCTCTCAATCTAGAGCAGTCCCCTCTTTGTTTTATGCTATTGATTTGTTGTGGAAACTGGTGTAATTGCCCTGTAGTGTGTCCCACCTTCTAGACTTGTCTACTTGCCTCCTTGTGACATTGTCTTTTTTAAGAGACTAAGCCAGTTACTTTGTAGAATGTCTGCTTCTTTTCTCATGGTGTCATTTAACTTGTTTTTCTATCCCTGTGTTTCCTAAACACTGGAAGTAATATGAATGGCTTGCTTGATTTTTTAGCTCTTTAACAAACCTACTTCTCAGGTGATGCTGTGTATTTCTTATTGTGTTGCATCAGGAGGTGCTTGAAGTTGTGCTGTGTATTAATAACACTAAAGTTAATAGTTAGTTATGGTAGTGATCTCTTGAACTCATTATTGTAAGGTTTTTCTTCTTGGTACTAGCAAGTAATCTGTGAGGTAATACATTGGTACTGTGTGAATATCCAATTCCCTAGAATCAGTTGTTTCATTAGGACTTGCACACTTGTGATTTTCTAATTCTGTCATTCCTTCTACATTTATTAGCTGGCATTTTCTGTAAAGAAGATCTGTCTTTCACCATCTGGGGCTATTTGGTTATCCTGAAATACACTTCTTTTGAAAGGTGGGATGAGTATTTTTTGATTCAAGGTTGGTAAGGCACTATAAGAGTTATACAAGAAGATGGTCTTCTTCGGGAACTCATAGTCTGTTTGGTAGACAAAGTAACACGCATCAAAATTAGAGAATGAGACAAGGTGGTATGTGCTATGTATCAAGTAATTTGTACGGATCATAAGTTCAGAGGAAAGAGAGTTCAGTGGGACCACAGAGGTCCTAGAGGTTTTGCCTAGGAGGTTGATTTCCTGGGCAGGTTTGAAGGATGGGCAGCTTTGAATAGGCAGACAAAAAGGAAGAGGGTACTCTAGACTGTGTAGATAGTGAGAATGAAGGCACAGGGAGAGAAGATGAGTTGTACATGTTCTGGAGGTATAAGAAGAAGCCATTTGTCTGGAGAAACTGAGAATATGGATGTGGAAATAAGGTTGGAGAGGCAGGTTGGCCAGGAGCAGAACATGGACAACCTTAAATGCCAGTTCGGGGAGGTTAAATTTTTATCCTTTAATCAGTGGGTGCTTTGGGCACTTGTGAATTAGCTTCTTACCTGATAGGAAGCAAAATCTGGCTTTATAAAAAGCTAGAAGCAGGAAGACTAATGAGACCACCTTTGGGGAGCTTGGAGAGGGGGAATATGGTTGACACTCCGATAAATGTCTTAGAGAGTGACACTCTCTCATTCTGTTTCCCCTACAGCCCGTGTGACCCCAACTCTACCAAAGCAGGACCGTCCTGTACGTGAGGGGACCCGGGTAGCTTCCATTGAGACAGGCTTGGCTGCAGCAGCTGCAAAACTGGCCCAGCAGGTAGGTGTTGGCACCCTAGGCAATGGCCCTGCAAGTGATTGCAGTTTGACTTAGAGCCTCAAAACTCTGGCCTTCAGGCTGATAGGATCCCACCATTGTCTTAGTGGGGATTGGGTAACCTTTAATCTTTATCCTTGGCAGTATCCCAGCCCCCCATCTATATCTACATCCCAACTCAGTGACAAGCTACACATCACACAATTGACAAGATTTGGGATGAAAGAAAATATGGGACTAGAGAAAAACCCTTGCAGATACCACTTGCCTTTCTTGGTGTGTAAAAACCTTTCAGTTGGGAAGGATCAGGTCCATCCTTTGCCCTCACTCAGATAAAGTCCTGAAGAAGCAATTTAGCTGGGTACACTCAAGTTTTCAGCCACCCAGCAGTATTGGAATTTGCTCTGTTAGAGGTTTTTCTTATCCTCTTTACCAAATACTATTATCTTGATCTTCATCCCTTGCTTTTCAAGAAAACTTCACCCAATATTTTTTGTCCTAAAGGGTCATCTTCACTAAAATCAAGTTCACCTCCTAGCATTACAGTTTACAAAGTTGTTTAATGTGTGTAATGTGGTAAGCAACTCTAGCAGCATTTGAAGGTGAATCTTCTGGTTCTCTCCTTACCAACATCTCCTTAGCTGCTCATGCCACATCCTACAGCTTAGAGCAATACTGAGCATCTGCTTTACGTTAGGTACTTCTGTGTACAATGTCTCATGTAATCTTCCCAGTAGCCCCGTTCAATAGGTGATATTTTCATCATTTTACAGGTGAAGAAAATGAGGCTCTCTTTAAGTGACTAGTCCAGGATAATACAGCCAGTAAATGGAGGAAACAAGATTCAAACTCATATCTTTTAACTTCAAATTTTATGTTATTTGCTATTTAAATAAAATGAAATAGTTAAATGTTATATAATTAAGTAATTAAATCCTATTTAAATAACATTTAATAGAATGATGTTTTTCATACGATGTTCTATGGAGCTCTAGAGTTGCTTAGAAATGTCTTGGAGGCTATTGGGAGCCAACAGACCAAGCAGGCCAGGTGGTCCTTCTTTGGCCAGAACTTCTCTATGTTATGTATATCCCAGTGCCATGTAAGATGTAATTTAATAAAAAGGGGTTCTACTGCTTTAAATAAATGGATAAATTACTTAAAAGTGTGAAAACTACTCTTAGTATCTTTTAAGGAGATCAATTCTGTTTGGGTTTATCAGAGACAATCTCAAAGAAGAGGTTTTGAAATTGCGGAGGGGTTTTATGGGCTAAACTTTTGGTTGGAGACAGGGAGGCATTCCAGAAGGGAACTCCTTGTTACGGTATACAAGGCTCTCTCGATCTGGTCTCTAGGTCACCTCTCCTCCCTGACCTCCTGCCAGCCCTTCATGCATACTCTTTATACCAGCCACACTGTACTACAGTACTCATAGTTCACTCAATGTTATCAGATTGTCTCATGCCTTTGTGCCTTTGCACAAGCTGTTCCTTCTGCCCATTGGGAATCATACTCTCTCAGATGCCTTACCTAGCAGACCTTTACACCACCTACCACACTTTATTTCAGTGGCTGCATTCTTTGCTTCCATAGCATTTTCTCATGGTACTTATGATCATAAGTGTATTTTTCTTTGTCCCTTAAATTTATAAATGCTTCAAGAACGGGGATACATTTAAGTTGAAATCCCCACTATGGTAAGCATATGTGTTTAGTAAGTGTTGGGGTGAGTGAGTGTATGAATGAATGAACAGATCTTTCTGGAATGGAGAATTCATGCTGGGGGATAGGGTAAAATAAATATTGGTTAAAAGAATGGATTCTGGAGCCAACCTGCCTAGGTTTGAATCCTAGCTCTGCCACTTGGGCAAGTTACTTAATTTCTCTTTGCCTTAGTTTCCTCATAGACTTTGCCTTAGTATTAAATGAGGTAATATATGTACAAGCTCTTAGAATGGCACTTGGTACAGAGTAAGTACTATAGGCATGTTAGCTTTTCATTGTTATCATTATGGGTTAGCTAGGTATAAGCAGCCAGACTGTGGAAGACCATGAATGTCAGTCCAGGGAATTTGAATGTGAGTGGGGACCTGCTAACAGATTCTAGAGAAAGGAATTGGCAAGGTGAAAGTGGTCCTATCTTAAGACAGTCTAGTCATCTGTGGGGGTGTCTGGATAAATTATATGTAAAAGAGATTGGCAACAAAGGCAGGAAAATTTAGGCTAAGTGATCCTAGATATGAAGAGGTAATTTGTGGAGTCAGATGAGAGAGAAGGGGATAGAAATGTAGTTCCTGGTGTGGGCGGAGTAGCAGTGTGGCTGAGCGAAGAGATTCTGAAGCCAAATGGCTTGGATCTGAATTCCGGCTTGGCCACTTATTGATCCTGTAACCTTGGTAAAAATGACTTACCCTCTCTGTGCCACAGTTTCTTCATCCTCGAAATGGGATTGTAATTCTTACTTCTCAGGTTCTTATTAGTATTAAATGAGTAATTATAGTATTACTCAATGGCATGTATTACTAATATCATTATTCTTATCCACCAGAAATTCCTATGGTAGCCACAGCCTGTCAGATCTCTTCCGAAGGCAGGAGTAGGCCTGTGTTGCAAGAGAAGGCAAAGTAATGTAATCACTGAGTTGGTCTGTGCGGCTGTGTAGCATTTCAGAAGGTGAAGTTGTTCATATGCTCTCCGTACCACCTTTCCAGGTTCTCAGGGCTCCAGATGCCCACCATACAGGTACCCACTATGCAGTGGATAGTAGATCTGTAGAGCAATGGATGACTGAAATTCAAGGTATTGGTAGAGGTGACCCAACTCCTTACCTGTCTGTCCCATCCAAAATTAAGGTTTTTAGACCTGGTGACCTAGAGGATTGTTACGTCCTCTGCTGAAAGAAAAAGGCCAGCAAGAAGAAGAGAAGCCATTATAAGAGGTGAAGATAGAATAATTTACCACTTATTGAGTACCTACTATGTGCTATTTTTACATCATTATTTAACCTTTCTAACAACCCTGAAAACAGACTTTTTTTTTTTACCCATTTTACAGATGAGGCAGATGAGATTGAGAAAGGTTAGTAATTGTGACTAAAATCATCCAATTTAGGGAGCACAAGCCTAGATTTGAACCCTGGTATGTCACTCCAAAGCTAATAATCTTTCTATTCTAAGACGTTCCATTTTCAGAAGTTTGCAGAGTGTGTCTTCAGATAGACCTGGCTAAATACTAGACTTAACTACTTTTCAGCTGTGAGGCTTTGGGTTTAAGTTGCTTAATATCCCTGCACCTCAGTTTTCTCATCTGTAAAATAAGGGTTTTTCCTTCTTAGGGCTGTTATGAGGATTAAATGAGATAAAGTATATAAAGTGCCTCTGCTGCTGTTGTAAATTTAGTTAGTATTATTAGAGATGTCCATGGTCCACCTCATTAGTGGCAAAGCTAGGCCAAAACCCTGGTCTCCAAACTCATTTACAGTTTTTTGCCATTGCACTAACAAGTGGCATGATGGCTTAAGGATGGATGGTACCAAAGAGATGACCTCAGGTATTGGAAGGCCTATGTGTGTGTATATCCAGGCTGGACTTGGTGGGGGTAGAGAGGGGTTGGTGGGTTGTAGAACCATAGTGACCATTGTCTAGTTCCTTTTTGGGGAGATTTTCTTCTTTTCTCTACTCCTAAATTTCTCCTTGCACTTGGTTTATGTTTTAGGAGCTTCAGAAGGCCCAAAAGAAGAAATATATCAAGAAGAAGCCTTTGCTGAAGGAGGTGGAACAGCCTCGCCCTCAAGACTCCAATTTCAGTGTGACAGTACCAGCCCCAACTCTGGCCACTACACCACAGCTTGTCACCTCCTCCTCACCCCTGCCTCCTCCTGAGCCTAAACAAGAGGCCCTGTCAGGAAGTCTTGCTGACCACGAGTATACTGCTCGTCCCAATGCCTTTGGCATGGCCCAGGCGAACCGGAGCACCACACCTATGGCCCCCGGTGTCTTCTTGACCCAGCGGCGCCCTTCAGTTGGCTCCCAGAGCAATCAGGCAGGACAAGGTACAACAGCCATATGGTTGTAGAACTGAGGGATCTTAGGGCCACCTGTTCCACATCCTAAGTGCTCTAGTAGATGAGAATACTAGGGAGGGACACTGAAGGCCAAACTAAGGTGCTTGGACTTGATCTTATGGGCCATAGAGAGACATTGTCTGATTTTAAGTAGAGACAAGAATTAGGTTTGAGTTTAGAAAGATCTTTCTGGTGGCCAGAGTGAGAACTCTAGAAAGAAGGTACATATATAAGTTCAGGCAGGAATAAAAAGAGGCTGAGGCTCTGGCAGAGGGAATGGAGAGGGAAGGGATAAACTGATTAAATGTGAAGATGATCAAATAGGATGTGGGAGGTGATTTGATGTGGGGAGAGAGAAAGAGGCAAGAGAGAGGAGACTCAGGCCCGCCTTTCCCTCACTCTAGCCCTTAAAGTCCAGTTCTTAGAGTATGTAGCTCAAGGGTGCTAGGGTTGGTGTGACATTGAAGGTTGATGAGGGTAGAAGTTTCTACTGAAACAAGGCCCTGGGGATGGCAACTTCAGGGACACTGAGCTATGATCACTAACCAGGCACTTGTCCAATCCTGGTAGGCATGATGAGAGGGTGTGGAAGCATATTCACCTCCCTTCAGAATTTTGGAAGAAAAATGATTGGGCTCAAAGAATTCGTTGGCGAAAAAGAACCAGACAAACTGTAACCAGAGAGTCTGTAGCTGCTGCAGGAGGTTGTAGGAGGAAAAGCCAAGGTGGTGTTGAACGAAAGTAGTTAAGGAGGGCTTCTTGCCCGATATGGCCTAAGGATGGGGAAGCTTTGTGGGCAGAGAAACAGAGGAGGGGAGGTGGCCTGAGGGCAGTTGGTGCCAGAGTTGCTTCTGAAGCCTTTGCCATAGCCCTTGCTTACTTTTCCCTTTCCCCACAGGGAAGCGTCCCAAAAAGGGCCTAGCCACAGCAAAGCAGAGACTCGGCCGTATCCTGAAAATCCACAGAAATGGCAAACTACTTCTGTGAGCCTTCTTGTGTCCCACCCCCCACCCATTCACCCCCATTGCCTTCTCCGTTGTCAACTCTCGGGGCGCTCCTGGATCCTATCTGCCCCAGACAAGGTGCTGAGGTGCATTGTCCTGCTTTCTTGGGACTGACCAAAGGCACGGACTCCCCCATGGGCCCCTCCACCAACTCCCCCAGCTCCCTCTCCCACTTTCATTTGAGCATCCTGCCTTCTTTCTCCATACCTCTGAGTAGCAGGTAAATGGAGAGGTTTCCAGCTGACTAGTGCCCTCTTTTTTACTCTTCCAGCCCATTTCCCTTTCACCTGCCTTGTCTGTCCTTTATTCCTGTCCCTCCCTAGAGCTGAAAGGCAGGATGAGGAGAGGCATGAGGAGAGCCTGAGCCCTTTGATATTTCTCTGGCCGCAAAGTGGGAAGCCCAGGGCTCAACACTCTGCAACTCCAGCTCTGTCTCCAGAAGCCTACCCACCTGTGCCCATTCTTCCTTCCCCTATGTCCCTCAAGTCCAGTGGATGTGCCCCACCTCCAGGCTCATTCCTGGGAGAAAGCTGTGGTCCCTGCCCCCTCTTGCCAAATGCTTCATGGAAATAAAGAGGAGGGCCCAGTGTCTCCTTACTGTGGGCCGTTTCCGGAGGTGGCCTAGAAAGGCTGACCAAACTTATCCTTGAGAAGAAAGTAGATTCCTGTCACTTTTCAAGGTGGAGAGAGGACAGACACACCCAAGCCTTTGACCATGATTTTGTAGCCCATTGGAGGAGGCTACTTTTGGCTGGCTACACATTAAGTCCCTTGGTGAGCTCCAGGGATTTGTCTGGATTTTGAGGTCCTGCAGAACATTATCCACATGGCTGTGGCTGGGCTGCAACAGGTGAAAAACATCTCCCAGAAACCTGAGAGTACCTGCCACTGAAGCAGATAAGCCTGGTCCAACAGCCTGTTCCCTGTACCTATACCACAGAGCACAGCCGGGACCTTCTGGAGGGGATGTGGCAGAACAGCCTACCCCTGGGTCCTCCATTGGGAACCTCTACGCTTCTTTCTCCACTGAAGTCTTGGTCCGAAGAAGACCTCAGGACTCATATCTTCACTCCTTGGCCTTCGCACTTCCAGATGACAGGTCACCATTCAAGCAAAGTGCAGACAGGCCACTCAGAGCCCAAGCCAAGGAGAAGAGATGCCTATCTCTTGAAGGAGCAGAAATCTGATCCTCCCTTCCCCTCTCTTTCCTTTGTGGATGGTCTCCATTGTCCAGACAGTGCCCCCACCTCCCACCTGTCTTGCTTCACTGGCAATCTGGACTTGATGGAGGGTGGCCCTCCTCCATTTGGCACTGCCCAAGTGGAGTGTTTCTTTGCCCTCTACCACCCACTCCAACCTCACCCCAGCTTGCCCACTGCTTCTGGGGAATTCAACAGCTACCATGCAGGTCACAGGGAATTTGTGAGGCTTCCTTTGTCGTTTTTGTGTCTGCAGTTTGTTTTTCTTTTCTCCATAGCCCCGCCTCTACTCCTTCCTTGGAATCGGGCTCCTTTAGCCCATTTGCTTTTTCTTCCTTGGGGACCCCAGGGGCCAAGCAGTTCTCCATCTAGTCACACCAAAGGCAAAAAGCCTGGCTACCTCCCTCCTAGCACATGAGGTCCCTACTCCCCTCCTCTCTGTTTCTACCCAGCTTTGCTTATTTTGGGGATTTCAAGGCAGCAGAGGGTAGTGAGGGGAGAGCCGGAGAAGCCTCTGTCCCTGTGTAGGCAACTGCCTGACTAGGCGCTGACTGCTATAACTAAGACCAGGTCCCCAGCCCTTTTGTCCATTAACAGCCCCTCTTGATCTTTCAAAGGCAGCTAATTGCTAGCAAATCCCCAATTCCTGGCCTCTTTCACCTCTGTTTCTTTGTTAGAAGTTTCTGTGGAACCGAAACCCAGCCTCCATTTGACTGGGTTTCATTTAGTTGAGCCTCCTTTTTGTTTTGTGTTGTTTCCAATGAAAAGCAAGTTTACCCTCAGAGTTAATGCTTTTCCAAAGAGGCTAATGTTTTTGTTTTTGTTTTCTTAATGTTTCAGGTTTAAGTGAAGTGAGTTGGGGAGGGGTTGGGAGTGGTAGTAACCAAGGTTTAGAACGTGGTGAGATAGTTACCTTCGATCTCCAATCCCCAACAGAGAGCTGAGGGTTTGGATAGGGGGCAGGGAGAGAGGATTTCTATTCACCTTTAATATATTTTTACAAAAAAGCAAACAATTTAAAAACAAGCCCACTGCTTCTGTACATGTCTAAATATATTTTTAGAAGTGGGTAGGATTGTGAATTTCTGATGCAGGGCCTTTTTATAAATAGGTTAGAGTAGCATCATCCAGACTTCTCTGTTGGTTTTTTTTTCCCCTTGTTTTTTCTTGTGTTACTAATGTAATTTATATTTTTTTTTAGATCCTCCCTTTCCTATAGAGATAAAAGTGATTTATCTTGGCAATTGCTTTGCTTGGCGTCTTCTTTTTGTGGTGGTGATGGTGGTGGTGGTGGTGTGGTATGGGGTCCAGGAGTGCTGCCTTGTCTTTGTACTCTCTGCCTCTCCCTCAGCAAGCTGTCAGTGGGCACTTCCCTGGTGCCCAGCCTTACACCTGAGGTGGGAAGGGGACAGGCTCCCTGCTCTCAGGAGGGATACACTTCACACATCTGAAGTAGACAATCATAAGTAGAGTGAACAGAAAAGAAAGGGTGCAACAATTCAAAGGGGCCTGACAAGTTCGATGGGAAGGCTTTCCATAGCTTCCACGTGCTGTTTTTACTAGCTACACTTGTATCCTCTCTGTGAATGTGGGGTTTTCTTCCCTTTCTCTAACATCTCCTCCAGACACTTGTTGGTACATTCTGGACTTGATTATTGTGCTTAGGGCCAATGCAAGGGATAGAATATAATTATCAGAGCTAATACATCACGCTTGTTTCCTTGTTCCAGGCATTGCTGTTAGTGCTTTATATATATTGACTTGGTTCATTCTCACCAACATCCTCATCCTATTGACGAGGAAACAACGTAACCTTCCTACATCACACATATAGTACGTTCTGGGACCAACCTAGTCAGTCTGTTCTACCACTTCTCACTGATAATCACTATCATTTATTAAGTGCCTTTTGGGTGCTAGGCATTGGGCTAGAGATTTTACTTAGGATATCTTATTTAATCCTCACTGACAACCCTGTGAGGTAATTAGCTGAATTTTATAGTTAAGGAGACTGAAACTTGCCAGTGGTCCTCCACAGCAGCATCTGCCTGATTCCAAAACTCATGTTCTTTCCCCTTCATGTTAGAAAATCCTTGGAGGCTCAATCACCTAACAGATCTTTATTATCTGTTGTGTGTAAGATGCAGCATTGAGAGTTGTGTCCTGAGGAGAGCCCCCAGGGTGATGTTAGGAACTTCAGTTCCAAATTCACCAGCACCCTGACTCCGTGTGACCCAGGGCTGCTTATTCTCCGTGGGTCACCTGTAAAAGGATTTTGAACCCAATCAAGATCTCCTCGTGGAGATTCTGCTTCTGTGGGTCTGGGGTGAGGCTGTCTGGTTTGGTACCTGCTGGCTAAATGACCTCCAGTTTTCACAATCTGCATCTCAGTAGTAGGCAGGGTTTGGAAAGAGAAAGCCCATGTCTGAGGCATGGGGAATTGTAGAAAAGAAAGAGGAGGGATTTCTGAGCCTTTGCAGGAGTGCAGGTTGGGTTCTCTTTATCACCAATTCCCACCCCATCTTCCTCAGCAAAGGGACAAAGCACTGTCACCAGCCTCAGGTTACAGGATAAGCTAGAGTCTTGGTCATCTTACTCCTCATTTCAGGCAGGAGGTGCCAGCAGATAAGAGGCTCCTATCTCAAAATTGGGAGGAGAATAAGGCATCCAACTTCAGTCTTCCCTTTTTCCAGTATGGCGTGGAGAAGTGCACGGATGGGACTTGTTGCTAAGAGCCCTCCTTCTCAATGACTAACCACGTAATGTGGGGGAAATTTCTTTTCTGGGTCTCAGTTTCTACATTTGCCAGGTGGAATTATCTCAACTTTGAAGCCTTCTAGAAGCATCCCTAAACTTTCTGGATGCTTTTGATTGCCCAACTGAACCTCTAGCCTTGTGCAGAATACAGATCTCCATTTCTGCTTGCTCATGTTGTGTCCCCTGCCTCAACTTACACAGGCCTCTCCATCAGGACTCTATTCACACCAAATTGACTGAAATGGCACTTGCCCTCCAGTAAGTTAAATGGAAGAGAAGAGCACCATATGGTACAGTGTATTGACAGAGATGAGCAGGGGATATTGAGCAGGCATTCCATCCTAGGGAAGCAGGGAATTCAGGGAAAGCCTTCCTGTCCAGTGATGCCTGAGCTGAAGAATGAAAAGTAATTAGCGAGTCAGGCAGAGAACAGTGGGAAGAGTATTCCAAGCCAAGGCAACAACATGAATAAAAACAGATGGGGGGAAAACCTGTGTATAGTTAAGGGCAAGCAACTTAGTGTAACTGCAGCTGTGACTTTCACCTGGAAGGACATATGCAGAATCTCCAAGAAGGAATGTGTAGTTTGAGGAGGTATTTGATCATAATTGATTAGTTTTTAGGCATAATATTTATTTTAAAACCCCAGATATGGAAGATAATGTAATGCTGATGGTTGTCAAAAGATGTGACCTTATTCCATGAGTGACAGAGAACTGTTAAAGGGTTTTAAGCATAAAATGGCATGGTCCAAGTTGCTTTTAGAAAGGATCCCTTTGGGGGTGGCTTAGGAGGGAGAGAGGCTGAAGTCAGGGAGGCCAGTGAGGAAGTTACTGCAGGAGAGAAGGGGAAGGCACTATCTCATCTTCTAATGTCCCATCAAATGCCACTTCCCTCAGGAAGCCTTCATGCAGCTGTGCAGTCAACTCTGACATTTTCCTGGACTTCTACATCCCACGAAGGGTGGAAATCCCAGGACATCTCCAGGAGAATGACCATGGGGTCAGCCACGCACACAACCAAAGAGACAGAAGATGGACTCCTCTATCCCCCTTTCAGCTTTTTAACTCTTAAAATAAGTTTACCTTCTCAGGTCATCTCCTTTTCCATAGGACCACATCATAAGGCCAGCACTCACCAATGAATGTTATAAAAATACAACACCCATTTTGTATTTTCCTTGTCAGTAGTCCAGCAGCCTTCCCCACATTCCATTCCATTCTGTCATATACAACCTTTCAGGAATATTTCCCCAGAGTTCTATAATATTTTTATCATCCCCTCCTGCTTAAGAACATTCCCTGACTTCACACTCAAGGCTTTCCACAAACTGGCCCAACCTGGAGACAATGGGCTGTGGTGGAAAGAAGATGTGCCTGGGAGTTAAGATGACCAGTGATTCAATCTGGCTCTGTCATCTATGTGATCTTGAACTGGTCGTTTCATATTTTCTTGCCTCAGTTTTGTCATCTGTAAAATGAAGATATAATCCTTACCCCATAGAGTTGTCAGGAGGAATTCTAGTAGCTAATGTCTTTAAAGATTTAATTCAGTGTCTCGCATTCAGGTGATTAGTGAATGTAGTTTAATTTTTCCCAGTCAAAATTTGCCCAACAAGGCCTATAATCTCATAAAAAGAAATACGGAGAAAGTAAACCTTTAAAGGAATTGGAAAGATTATTTCAAACTGGGGCAGGAAATTGAGTTAGCTTCCTGAGGATGGTGGTGTTTGAAGGCCGCAGGGAGATGGCTGAGTCCATAGGGGTGGTAGACTTTAAACTCTTATAGAGGAGATACAACCAAATCTATGGCACAAAGTTGTTGGAAGGTGCCAATGTGTCACCCATACCAGTTCAATATCAATTGTTAAGTTCTACAGTAGTTTATCAAAGCCTCTTCTGGGTCAAGCCCTGTGCATACTATTGGAGGGTTTGATCTTCAAGGAGCAGGTAGTTTAGTAATCAAACATATAAACCCACGTATAGCATACTGGGATAAATACTATGTTACAAATAAGTACAAATAAATACTATGTTACATGAAAAGGAGACCCAACCCAGTCTGGGAAGCAGGAAAGGCTTCTGGGAAGAAGTAATGCCTGATTGAGTTTTTTTTTTTTTTTTTTTTTGAGACAGAGTCTCACTGTA
>RJWJ010002772.1:73340-95302 GCA_004363605.1 Indri indri
GGCGTCATCCTAGCTCACAGCAACCTCAAACTCCTGGGCTCAAGCGATCCTCCTGCCTCAGCCTCCCGAGTAGCTGGGACTACAGGCATGCGCCACCATGCCCGGCTAATTTTTTCTATATATTTTTAGTTGTCCAATTAATTTCTTTCTATTTTTAGTAGAGACGGGGTCTCGCTCTTGCTCAGGCTGGTTTCGAACTACTGAGCTCAAACAATCCGCCCGCCTCGGCCTCCCAGAGAGCTAGGATTACAGGCGTGAGCCACCGCGCCCAGCCGCCTGATTGAGTTTTGATAAATCTGGCAAGGGAAGGCAGAAGGATGAGTTGGAATAGAGCATTCCAAGCAAAGGGGACAGCATAAGCAAAAGTAGAAAGTCATAAAGTAGCCTGGTGTATGAATGGAACTACAAGCCCTTGAGTTGAGCTGGAGTACAGGCTGCAGTAGGGTGTCAGGTGTCAAGGATGAAGCTGAGGAGGTTGACAGGGATGGGAGCACAGAGGTCTGATTTATGTTTCAGTTTGTTCTCTCTGGTGACTGTTGGGGTGGGGAGAGACTGAAGTGGGCTAGCATGGAGGCCAGTGTCAAGGTGGTTGCAAGATTCCAGTTAAGATGCAGTGGGGTCTAAACCAGGGCAGTGGCTGTGAAGATACCAGAAATGTTAACACACACCCCTTGCTTTTTTCCCCTAATATTTTGCTATGAACATTTTCAAATATTCAGAAAGTCAAGGTAATTATACTGTGAACACCCATATGTCAACCACCCAGATTTTACAATTAGCATTTTACTACACTTGGCTTTATCACATATATCCATGCATCAACCCATCTTTTTAAAATGCGTTTCAAATTTATGGACATGTATACACATCCCCTTAAACACTTCAGCATGCATGTCATTTACTAGAGTTTAATATTTGTGATTCTTTTCAAGGTAAAATATCCATACAATGAAAATGCACAGCTTAGGAGCGTAATTTCATGTGATTATTTATTATTTATTTATTTTCTTGCTCTGTTGCCCAGACTAGAGTGCTGTGGCATCAGCCTAGCTCACAGCAACCTCAAACGCTTGGACTCAGGTGATCCTCCTGCCTCAGCCTCCCGAGTAGCTGGGACTACAGGCACGTGCCACCACACCAGGCTAACTTTTTCTATTTTTAGTAGAGACACAGTCTCACGCTTGCTCAGGCTGGTCTTGAACTCCTGAGCTCAAGTGCTTCTCCCACCTCGGCCTCCCAGAGTGCTAGGATTACAGGCATGAGCCACCGCACCTGGCCTTGTGTTTTAACAAATGTATATATCTGTGTAACCCACACCCGTATAAAGATACAGAACATTACTGCCAACCCAGAAGGTTCCCACATGCCCTTTCCTAGTCAGTCACAGCCCTTCCTATTTCTAGAGTAGGCCTCGACTTGGAAAGGGTAGGATTTGTAATTTTGAAATAGACATTCCAGGTTGAGGGAACCTAGGTGGCTCCCTCTTCAGCAAAGGCATGGAGGCAGTCAACCAGGGAGGAATACACAAACATTAGTATAGCTTGGGTGGATGCCCTTGAGCCTCCCACCCCTCTCCCTACTAAACCTCATCTTTACGGGTCAAAGCATGAAACAGTAAAGCAATGAGGAGTTGAGCCAAGGGATTGTCAGGCCCTTAGGAGCTAACAGTCTTGTGGGGGTAGAGAGAAACAGTCACAATTCAGTGTAACAAATGTTGAATGTTATATTGTACCAGGGTCAGTGCTGTAACCAAGGGAAGGATGGAAAGTGAGGTAAAACAAGATAAAAGTACCACAGGGCTTTAGAGTGTATGTGTATGTCTGAGAGAGAGAGAAGTGATAAGGTGTATGTCCCAGACTCTTAGGACTGGAGGAGCTCAGAGGAAATGGGAGAAGAACAATTAGCAGCCTTGCAAAATTTCCTGGAGGCGAGAGGAGTTATGTCTTGAAGGATGTAGACTTTGGTAATAAGTGTGGTAGACATAAGGATATGTCAGTTGCAAATAACATAAAATGCAAGTTAAGCATAGGACATTGGCTCATGTAACTGAAAAGTCTAGAGGTATGTGAGTTTTAGGCACAGTTTAATCAGAGCTTTGGTTCTGATGATTTCAAGGCTGCCCTCTTTTGTGTGTGTTAGCTTTGTCTTCAGGATACTTCATCGTCACAAGATGGCTGCCTGCAACAAATGGGGATATAGTCACTTCCCACAATCATTTTTCAAAAGGCCTGAGTTTTGTGCCAGTTGAACTATCCCTGACTCAATCCCTGTGGCCCAGGAATGCCATATATTGACTGGCCGATGGATTATGTGGTGAAATCATTGTGAGAAAAGGACCCCCTGAAGTTGGGAGTGAGGTCATCCCACATAAACCACATGACTTCCATACAGTGCTTCCCACTTGTGCTTATTTGCCTTCTATATATATCCTCTTTGGTGGAGTGCCTGTTCAAATCTCTTGATATTTTGAATTGGGTGATTTTCTTACAGTTAAGTTTTGAGAGCTTTTTATTTATTTAAGATACAAATCCTTTGTTAGGTAAGTGATTTGCAAATATCTTTTCCCAGTCTGTAGCTTGTCTTTTCATTCTCTTATCAGTGTTTTTCACAGAACAAAAGTTTTAAATTTTGATAAATTCTAATTTATTGATTTTATTTATTCTATAGATTGCCCTGCTTAAGAATTCTTTGCCTAACCTTAGGTCATGAAAAGTTTCTCCTATGTTATTTTCTAAAAGTTTAATAGTTTTATGCTTTACATTTAGGTTTATGATCCATTTTGAGATAATTTTAGTATATCATAAGAGGTTGAGGTCAAGATTCTTTTTCTTTTTTTTGGCCTATGAAATGTCCAATTGTACTAACACTATTTGTTGAAAAAAACTATCCTTTCTCCATTGAATTGCCTTTGCCAAAAATCAGGCAGCCATAATTGTATGGATCTATTTCTGCAATCTCTATTCTGTTCCATTGATCTTTGTATCTCTCCATCAATACCACACTTTTTATTACTGTACCTGTATAGTAATCCTTAATATCAGGTAGAGTGATTCCTCCCACTTTCTTCTTCTTTTTTAAGATTGTTTGGCTATTCTAGGGCCTGTGCCTTTTCATATAAATTTTAGAATAAACTTTTCTGTGCCTACACGTATTTTGGTATTTTGAAAGGAATTGCATTAAACCTATAGATCAATTTAGAGAGAATAGACATGCCGTGGAGGGTTTAAAATATTTTTTGATTTGGGCCGGGCGCGGTGGCTCACGCCTGTAATCCTATCACTCTGGGAGGCCGAGGCGGGCGGATCGTTCTGAGCTCAGGAGTTCGAGACCAGCCTGAGCAAGAGCGAGACCCCCGTCTCTACCAAAAAATAGAAAGAAATTAATTGGACAGCTAAAAATATATATAGAAAAAATTAGCCGGGCATGGTGGTGCATGCCTGTAGTCCCAGCTACTTGGGAGGCTGAGACAGTAGGATTGCTTGAGCCCAGGAGTTTGAGGTTGCTGTGAGCTAGGCTGACGCCACGGCACTCGCCCCAGGCAAGAGAGTGAGACTCTGTCTCAAAAAAAAAAAAAAAAAATTTTTTTTTTGATTTTATGTACTTTTTAACTGAAGTATAATCTATATATAGAGAAGGGCACAAGCTCTAAATGTACAGATTGATGAATTGTCACAAAGTGAATGCATCTTTGTAATCGTCACCCAGATTAAGAAATATAAGTAGGCCGGGCGCGGTGGCTCACGCCTGTAATCCTAGCTCTCTGGGAGGCCGAGACGGGCGGATTGTTTGAGCTCAGGAGTTCGAAACCAGCCTGAGCAAGAGCAAGACCCCGTCTCTACTAAAAATAAAAAAAAAGAAATTAATTGGACAACTAAAAATATATAGAAAAAAATAGCTGGGCATGGTGGCGCATGCCTGTAGTCCCAGCTACTTGGGAGGCTGAGGCAGAAGGATCGCCTGAGCCCAGGAGTTTGAGGTTGCTGTGAGCTAGGCTGACGCCACGGCACTCACTCTAGCCCGGGCAACAAAGCGAGACTCTGTCTCAAAAAAAAAAAAAAGAAAAGAAAAAGAAATATAAGTAGCACCTAGGGGAATTAGTCTTACCACCAAAGGGATAGGAGAGAGCTCTTGGACCCACTTGAGATGAGGAGGCCCTCAAAAGAGTTTTACCCTCAGGGAAAGAGACTAGAAAATAGCCTTCCTACTGGCATAGGGATACAACAAGGTAGTTTGTCTTGGCCTGGGCTTTGGATGGGGGAAATTTTTTCCTTCTCTATAAATTCTTTTTTTTTTTTTTTTTTTTTTGAGACAGAGTCTCACTCCGTTGCCAGGGCTAGAGTGCCATGGTGTTATCCTAGCTCACAGCAACCTCAAGCTCCTTGGTTCAAGCGATCCTCCTGCCTCAGCCTTCTGAGTAGCTGGGACTACAGGCTTACATCACCATGCCAGGCTAATTTTTTCTATTTTTAGTTGCCCGGCTAATTTCTTTCTATTTTTTTTAGTAGAGACGGGGTCTTGCTCTTGCTCAGGCTGGTCTTGAACTCCTGAGCTCAAACGATCGTCCTGCCTCGGCCTCCCAGAGTGCTAGGATTACAGGCGTGAGCCACCACACCCTGCCCTCTATGAATTCTTAACCGGTGAAATTTACAGATAAATTGATATCTCTGGGGCATCTGGCAAAAGCAAATACGGAACTTCTCAGTATGGACATGCCTGCAAGCTAGGCTGAACAGGATTCTAATAGATAAACCCCAGTTGAACATGAATGAAATAATCCACAATAAGCAAGAGTCAGGAAACACAACAAACAGTAGGATTGAACTTCCATGAACTTCATAAAACAGAAGTAGCTAATAGAGATAATAAAGGAAGTATGTTAAAAATGATTAAGTACATAAAAAAATAAAAAAAGAAAACACTATTTAAAATAAAAAGAACAGGCAGATTTGAAAAAAGAAAGCAGACTTCTAGAAATGCAAAACACAGTAATTAAAATGAAAAACAATAAATTAAACAGAGATTAGACGCCATTGAAGAGATCATTTAACTGAAAGATAGATCTTAGGAAATTACTCAGCAAATAGCACAGAGAGAATTAAAGAAAGAGAGATGATAGGAGGCTAGGACATGTGGAGGACAGAATGAGAAGGTTTCACAAATGAGTAATTGGAGTTGCTGAAGGCATAAATGGAGGAAAGAGGTGAGGGAAGTAATATACAACTGCCTACCCAACATTTTCACTTGGAATTATATCCAAAACTTAACTCCTGGTCATCTCTCCCCAAACCTGCTACTCTCCCAGCTTCCCTCATATTAGTAGATGACAACTTCATCCTTCCAGTCACTCAAGCCAAAAACCTTGGGTAATCCTTGATTCATCTCTTTTTCTCACACCCCATATCCAAGCTATAAGCAAATTCTGTTGGACTTCCTTAAAAATATTTTCAGAATCTGACCACTTTTCACCATCTCCACTGCTACTACCTTGGCCAGAACTACTGTCATCTCTAACTTAAAAAATTACAATAACCTCCTGTCTTGCTGTTTCCTCCATTGCTTCCCTACAGTCTAATCTCAACACAATATCAAGAGGGATCTTTTTAAAAACATAAGTTAGAAACTTCGACTTGTGAGAAGATGGATGGAGTAGACATATTTTTCCCTATTCTGCCCACTAAGTAAAACGAAAACCCCTAGTTATTATATATAAAGCAAACATAAGACTTTAAAAGGTGGGGAGAAGGCAGATTAGCTAGGCTCATCTGGACCTGAGGAACAACACAGTGATGAGTTCCTTGGTTTTCTTTTTGCCTCACACATCCTAGATTGGATAGTGGAGAAACTGGCAACCCACAAACACCACAGGTGTAGACAAAAAAAGCCCCCTCCCCAAGAAAAGCCTTTCTGCAGCTAAAGAACCAAGAAAGGGGCAGCCTAGCAACACAGAAAACTTAGATAATGACCATTCTACTCTAGCCAAACACAGCAGGAAAACTCTGGCTCCACCCCACCCTCACTGAGTGAAGAGCTTAGACTCTTTCCAGGCTGTGATGAGGTACTTGAACCTCCCTCCACTCACCACTGGGGTGGTGTCAAAGAAAGCCAAGTACAGGAAGGAGAGAACAGGAAGGAGCTTCCATCTCCATCTGGCACCACACCTTCCCCTGTCAGAGTCTTCTCTGAGGAAGCCAACTTAGAAGATTTAACAGAGCTCCAGAGTCTCATAACATAATACCCAAAATATCCAGGTTTCAATAAAAAATTATATCAAGAACCAGGAAGATCATTGGCTGTGCAGAAGCTTTTTAATTTGATCAGGAACCCATTCTACTAAGTGAAGTATCCCAAGAATGGAAAAACAAGCACCACATGTACTCACCATCAAATTGGTATTAACTGATCAACACTGAAGTGCACATATAGTAATAACATTCATCGGGTGTCAGGCAGATGGGAGTGGGAAGGTGGGATGGGTATATTCACACCTAATAGGTGCAGTGCACACACCGTCTGGGGGATGGACATGCTTGAAGCTCTGACTCTGGTAGGGCAAGGGCAATATACATAACCTATACATTTGTACCCCCTTAATATGCTGAAATAAAAATTAAAAAAAAAAGAACCAGGAATATCTCAAACTGAACGAGAAAAGACAGTCAACAAATGCGAACACCAAGATACAGTTGACCCTTGAACAACATGGGTTTGAACTGTGCAAGTCCATTTATATGTGGTTTTTCTTCCACCTCTGCCACCTGTGAGACAGCGAGACCAACCCCTCCTCTTTCTCCTCCTCCTCAGCCTACTCAATGTGAAGATGACAAGGATGAAGACCTCTACAATGATCCACTTCCACTTAATGAATAGTATATATATTTCCTCTTTCTTATGATTTTTTAATAATATTTTCTCTAGCTTACTTTATTGTAAGAATATAGTGTATAATAACAGTATATAATGCATATAGCATACAAAATATGTGTTAACTGACTGTTTATGTTATCAGTCAAGCTTGCAGTCAACAATAGGCTATTGGTAGTTCCATTTTGGGGGAGTCAAAAGTTATACAAGAATTTTCCACTGCACAGGGGGTTGGTGCCCCTAACCTCTGCATTGTTCAAGGGTCAACTGTACACAGATGATAGAATCATGTGAGAATTGTAAAGGAGCTATATAAAAATGTCTCAAGAAGCAATTACAAACCCACTTGAAACAAATGAAAAAATTAAAAGTCTCGGCAAAGCAACAGAAGAAATAAGAACTAAATGGAAAATTTAGAAATGAAATATAAAATAACTAAAATAAACTCAATAGATGGGCTTAGCAGCAGAATGAAGACAGATGAGGAAATTAACAAAGAACTTGAAGATAAAACAATAGAAATTACCCAGTCTGAACAACAGAACGAAAACAGACTGGAAGAAAGATAAACAGAGCCTCAAGACCTATGGGACTAGGGGGCGTGGAAACCTGCAGCTTTGGGGCCACACGTGGCCTTCTGGATCCGTGAGTGCAGCCTTTTGACTGAATCCAAATTTTACAGAAAAAAATCCTTTTAATAAAGGGATTTGTTCTGTGAACTTTGGATTCAGTCAAGCGGCTGCATTTGGGGATCTGGAAAGCCACTCATGTCACATGTCATTGGAGTATCAGAAAGAGAAAAATTAGACTGGGGGACTAAAGTATTCAAGAAATACTGGCTGAAATGTCCTAAATTTGGCAAATTTATACTTTTGATGAGATTCTATTTTGTCCAGCCGAACTTGCAGCTGGAGTTGTCCCAAAAGCAGTGGCAGAGGGGTTCCCATAAGGGAGTTCCCCAAACTGTCCTAAGATGGGGCTGGCTGAGATTCCAAAGAAAGAAGCAATAAATGCCAGGGTAATCAGTCCAAAGCATTTATTAGGGGAACTTACTTACAGGTGCTGCAGCAATCATCATGATGAACAGTGAGAGAAAAGGGGTGTTCTACCTAGGTATGTCTATAGCAAGGCGGTCAGGTTATGGAGTTTGTATGAGGGTTTAAAGAATTTGGCTCAGGGCTGAGGACAGTTTCTTTCAGTGTTTTGGGCAACAACCTAGATACCTTTATTAGTGCCTGGGAATATTCGAGGCCCAGGTTTGGGTTCAAGCCTACTGGGAGGGAAAAACCGGCAGCTGGTTGGGTCCACAGAGGGCTCAAGGGACTCTGATCTTCAAGACACAGAAAGAAGGGGGAATTGGAAGACCCCGCAGGTTCTAATATCATTTATGGATTGCATTTATGATGAATCTAAGGGGTGGAAATGAAATAGTTTCTTTCTTAAAAGGATTATTAACTCTTTTTGCTACTACATAAATGAAAGTTGTTCATTTATATTTATCATGTCTATTTCAATTTAAACATAAAAAAGCCTGGTTGCTGATTTTTATAAAATTTACTCTTACAGCATAAGCCATAAGGTAAGGCAAATTTTATATAAACCTTTTTTCTGAAGAAACTTCATTTTATATTTCAGATTAGAAAAAAGCAATTTTCTCAACTTTCATTTGCATTTTGCTGTATTATATCCTTCCATTGGTGGGGCAGTAAGAACATGTTCAATGCTTATTGGTTAAGTTCACCATCTTATACGGGCGTGGTTCCTGGCACCCCCCCAAAATTACAATAGTAACATCAGAGATCACTGATCACAGATAACCACAACAGATATAATAATAATGAAAAAGTTTGAAATACTGTGTGAATTACCAAAATGTGGCACAGAGACATGAAACGAGCACATGCTGTAGGAAAAATTGTGCCAATAGACTTGCTCAATGCGGGGTTGCCACAAACCTTCAATTTGTAAAAAAAAAAAAAAAAAAAAAATACAATATCTGCAAAGAGCAACAAAGGGAAGCACAATAAAATGAAATATGTTTGTACTACAAACAACTTTACACTCATCAACAACTTAGAACAATGGACCAATTTCTCAAAAAATATAAACTATCACTACTCACCCAACATGAAATAGATAATTCTAGTTCTCTTGCTATCATTAATAGCCTTATAACTATTAGGGAAATTGAATCTTATTTAAAACTCCCCAAAATCTTCAGGCACAGATGGTTTCACTAGATAATTCTAACAAACATTTCAAGAAGTAGCAATTCTAACACAATTTCTTTCAACTCATTCTGTCCAGCCAGTATTACACTGATACCAAAATCAGACAGTGCAAGGAAGCCAATATCCCTCATGAATATAGATACAAAAATTCTTTGCAAAATATTAGCAAATAGAATTCAGCAATATATTGAAAGAATAATATATCATGCCCAAGTGGGGTTTATTCCAAGGATGCAAGATTGGTTCAATAATTGAAAATCAATCAATGTAATCTACCATAAAATCAGGTGAAAATGAAAAATTGCATTACCATGTAAATTGATGCAGAAAATAACATTTGACAAACTTCAATACCTATTCCTGATAAAAACTCAAAAAACTAGGAATAGAGGAGAACTGTCTTAGGTCAGGCTTCTATAACGAAATAATGTAGACCGAGTGGCTTAAACAACAGACATTTCTTTTTCACAGTACTGGAGGCTGAGAAGTGTCAGAACTCCCTACCTTTTATATATATATATGTATATACATAGATCATACATGCGCACACGTGTATATATATGCATATGATTATGCTAATGTTTATATGGAAAGGCACAGGAACTAGAATAGCTGTAGTGGGTTGAAAATTGGGCCCCAGAAAAGTATGTCCAAATCCAAACCCCTAAACCTTTGGATGTGACTTTATTCAGTAAAATTATCTTTTCAAATGTGATTAAGTTAAGGATCTTGAGATGAGGTCATTCTCGATTATCTGAGTGAGCTCTAAATCCAATGACAAATTGGCCTTATAAGAGACAGAAGCAGAGAAGACACAGATACAAAGGAAAAGGCCATGTGAAGATGGAGGCAGAGATTGAAGTTATGCAGCCACAAAGCAAGGAAGACCTGGAGCCACAGTGATCAAGACTTTGTGGTATTAAGGAAGAGATAGACACATAGATCAATGGAACAGATAGAGAACCCAGCCAACCTATTTTTGACAAAGTTGCAAAAGCAAATTAATGGAAGAAGGATGGTCTTTTCAGAAAAAAAATTCTGGAGTAATTGGATATCTATAGGTAAAAAGTGAACCTTGACCTAGACCTCATACCTTATACATGTCTTCACAATTTTTGGTTATTTTCAGGTTTTAACTACTATGAATAAAACTGCTGTGAACATTTGTGTTACAGGCTTTTGTGAAGACATATATTTTCATTTCTTTAGGGTTAATGTTCAGGAGTGGGATTGCTGGGTCATATGGTAAATGTATGTTTAGTTTTTTAGGAAACTGTTTTCCAGGGTGGCTGTACTATTTTCTGTTCCTACCAGTAATGTATGACAGACCCAGTTTCTCCTTAGTCTTGGCAGCATTTGATATTGTCACTATTTTTAATTTTAGCTGTTCTAATACGTGTATAGAGATATCTCATCACAGTCACAATTTGATTTTCCTAACGGATAATGACATTGAACATGTTTTCATGTGCTTGTTTGCCATCATATATCCTTCAGATACACTCTTCTGTCCCATGAACATCCATCAAGCTGCCTGCAGCAAAGACCACTTTTAGCCACATTTCCAGATTTCAATATAAGTGATACTTAAGGAACACAGAATATCAGATCTTTTATTTGAATTTAAATATAAAGCATAAAATTATGAAACTCTTCTAAAATCTTCAGGACCTAGGGCTTGGCGAAGAGTTTTAAACATAGCACCAAAAGCATATCCATAAGAGAAAAAAAATTAAAAATTTGGACTTCATCAAAATTTTGCTCTGTGAAAGACAGTATTAACAGGATAAAAAGTCAAGCTACAGACTGGGAGAAAATATTTGCAAACCACATATCTGACAAAGGACTCATATCTAGAATATATAAAGAACTTTCCAAACTCAACATTAAAAAACATCCAATTAGAAAACAGTGAATCTTTTATAATGCTGTTTGTAAATAAAGAATATAATAATAATAATAATAATAAAAGAAAGCAGTCAAAAGACATGAAGAGACATTTCTCTCAAGGAAGTATTGTGGCAAAGAGTTTCCTAAAAAACTAAACATACATTTACCACATGACCCAGCAATCCCGCTCCTGTTTTCACAAAAGCCTGTACACAAATGTTTATAGCAGTTTTATTTATAGTAGTTAAAAACTGAAAATAACCAAAATGTCCACCAACAGGTGAATGCATAGAGAAACTGGTACATTCATACCATGTAATGCTACTCAGCAATGAAAAGGAATGAACTTTTGATATGCACAACAACTTGTATGGACCTCAAGTGAGTGGGGAAAAAAAGCCAATCCCTAAAGATCACATACTATATGTCAATAGGTAAATGGTTAAATTGTGGTACATCCATATCCTTAAATACTAGTTAGCAACCAAAAAGAGTAAACTATCAATACATGGGTATCAATAGTTTGGTTCTATTGATGGGCCTCAGGGTCATAATGCTGAATGAAAAGAAGAACCAATCTCAAAATATGATAAAGTGTATAATTCCATTTATACAATATTCTGGAAATGACAAAATTATAGAGATACACAAAAGATTATTGGTTGGCAGGAGTTAGAGATGGTTGTGGGGGAAGTGGAGTGTGTAACTATAAAGGGGAAGTACAAAGAAGATATTTGTGGTGATGGAATGGTTTATTTTGATTGTGGTAGTTACATAAATTTACATATATGATAAAATGACATGGAACAATACATAACTGCAAAAAATGTAAAATTCTTCGTTTTATATTGTGATATAATTATGTAAGATCATCCATTAGAAAAAAATGGGTGAACGTGGGACCTCTCTGAACTCTCTTTGCAACTTCCTATGAATCTATAATTTCAAAATTATAAATTTCAAAATTAAAAGTTTAAAAATATAAGTCAAATTATATCCTTCACTCAAAATACTGCAATGATTCCTCACTTTACTCATAGTAAAAGCCCAGAAGCCTTATTTTGTCAGGACTTACCTGCCGGCCCTGCCAACTTTCTGATCTCCCTTTCTTCCACTCTCCCCTTCACTCACTCTATTTTAGTCACATTGGCCTCCTTGCTGTTCCTTGGAAGTGCCCGGGATTCTCCTGCCTTAGGCTCTTGCTCTAGTTAGACATTTATGACACTCAGTTCTGGAGATTTTTCTTGAATTGTTGATTGTTTCTTTCTATCTGTTTTCTCTCATTCTTTTTGGAATCCCTACTATTTGGAAGTTAGATCTCCTGGTCTAGACCTCTTATTTCTCTTTTCTCTCCTACTTTATATCTATCTATCTCTACTTGTTAATTATTTAGCTTTACTCTCTGGAAGATTTCTTCAAACATGTGAGTATCATCCAACTCTTCTAAACGAGTTTTTCATTTCTGATAAAACATTTTTAATTTCCAAGTGCACACTTTTTTGTTTTAAACATAGTATCCTAAGCCAGGTGCAGTGGCCTGTGCCTATAGTCCCAGCTACTTGGGAAGCTGAGGCAGGCAGATTGCTTGAGCTCAGGAGTTCAAGCCTGTAGTGCACTATGATTGTGCCTGTGAATAACTACTGCACTCCAGCTGCACTCCAGCCTAGGCAATATAGTGAGACCCTGTCTCTTAAAAAAAAAGGATCCCGTTCTTGTTTCATGGTTATATTATTTTCTCTTACCTTTAAGGAATGGTTAATAGCTTTATAAAAAAGATTTCCTTTTACTGCACAGTTTCTTTCAAGTTTCTTCATATCCTTCTCTATCTTTCATATTAGAGACTTTCCTTCAAATGTCTGGTAATCTGTTTGAATATGTTCACTCAACCCCCTGTTGCAATATGGGATTCCTAAACTCAATTGTGCCTTGAGTCCCCCATTCTGGAGACCCTCTATTTTACTCTCACCTAAGAATAATTCTTGGGTCTCCTTCCAGGGCACAGGAGATAAATCATCCAGTTAACAGATTGAGAAGGGGATCTGGAAATCTAAGTGCTTCTTAAACAGACTTCTGTGCAATCCTTCTATTAATATTGTTAGCCTGCTGTACATTGCCAGAAGTACCCAAAGTATCCCAAAGGCCTTTTTTTTTTTTGGTACAGAAGTAGAAAAGCTCATCCTAAAATTCATATGAAATTTCAAGACACCCCAAATGGCCAAATCAATCTTGAAATAATCTAAATTGGAGAACTCACACTTTCCTATTTTAAACATAATATAAAGCTAAAATAATGAAAATTCTGTGGTACTGGCATAAAGATAGAATTGAGAGTTCAGAAATGAAGCCATACATCCATCTATGGTCAATTAATTTTCAAGAAGGGTGCCAAGACAATTCAATCACAAAAGAATATTCTGTTTAAGAAATAGTGCTTTTTGCTGAATTATTACAAGAACCAAAAAAAGATAGTGCTTTGACAACTAAATATGTGCAAGCAAAAGGTTGAAGTTGGACCCCTACCTCACACCAATATACAAAATTAAAATAAACCACATACCTAAATGTAAGAGCTAAAAAGATAAAAACTCTGGGAAGAAAATATAGGAATAACTCTTTTATGACTTTGGATTTGGCAATGGATTCTTAGATATGACACCAACAGCACAAGTATCAAGAGAAAAAATAGATAAATTGAACTTTATCAAAATTAAAAACTTTTGTGCATCAAAGGACACTATAAAGAAAGTGAAAAGATGACCTACAGAGAAAAAATTAGCAAATCCTATAGCTGATAAGGCTCTAATATCGAGGATATATTAATATAAAGAATTTTTATAACTTGACAACAAAAAGACAAACATTCACTGGATATGGTGGCTCATGCCTGTAGTCCCAGCTACTAGGGAGGCTGAGGCAGGAGGATCACTTGAGCCTAGGAGTTTGAGGTTGCAGTGAGCTATGATCGTGCCGCTGCACTCTAGCCTGGGTGACAGAGCAAGACCTTGTCTAAAAAAAAATGTGATTAAAACATAGACATAGAACTTGAATAGACATTTCTCCAAAAAAGATATACAAATGGCCAAGAAGCACATGAAAAGATGCCCAACATCACTGATTATCAGGGAAATGCAAATCAAAACCACAATGATATATGCCATTTTACACCCTCTAGGATGGCTACAATAAAAAATAAAACAGAAACAAAAATCAGAAAAAATCTGCTGTTGGCAAGGATGTGGAGAAACTGAAACCTTGTACACTGCTGGTGGGAAAATAAAATGGTGCAGCCACCATGGAAAACAGTTTCGCAAGTCCTCAAAAAGTTAAACAGAATTACCATATGACCAAGAAATTCTACTCCTTGGTACATACCCACCCCCCAAATAAAAACAGGTACTCCAACAAATACTGGTACATAAATGTTGATAGCAGCACTATTCACATTGGCCAAATGTCTACAATGGATTTTAAAAAGTGGCATATCAATACTATGGAATATCATTTAGTCACAAGAAAGTATGAAGTATTGATATATACTAGAGCTTAGATGAACCTCACCTTCCACCACTAAATCTTTTTTTTAACTTATTTTTTATTTGTTTATATTCATGGGGTACAAATGCAATTTTGCTACATTGATATATTGTAGCAAAATATACATACATTGTGGTGAAGTCAGGGTCTTCAGTGTATCTACCATTGGAGCAATGCATGTTGAACTCACCAAGCAACCTCCTAACATCGACTCCCTCCCACTACTCTCTTCTCTGAGTCTCCAACGTCCATCATTCCACACTTTGCTTCCACATATACACATTGTTTAGCTCCCACTTGTAAGTGAGAACATGCAGTATTTGTCTTTCTGAGTTGTTTCACTTAGAATAATGGCCTCCAGATCCATCCATGTTACCACAAAAGACATGATTTCATTCATTTTTATGGCTGAATAGTATTCCATTGTGCATATATACCACATTTTCTTTATCCAATCCTCCAACTTAGGTTGATTCCACATCTTTGCTATTCTGAGAAGTGCTTCAATAAACATATGAGTGCAGGTATCTTTCTCCTACATTGATTTGTTTTCCTTTGGGTAGATACCCAGTAGTACGATTGTTGGATTGTATGGTAGTTCTATTTTTAGTTCTTTGAGAAATCCCCACATTGGACAATGGTGATAGGTTTGTGGATTTCGTTGTTTGATTGACCTGATACTATAAAAATACTGGAAGAAAACTTAGGGAAAATTCTTCCAGACATTGGTCTAGGTAAAGAATTCATGACTAAGACCTGAAGAGCACAGGCAGCCAAAAATAGAGAAATGGCATGTAAAGTACAAATCTTCTGCACAGCAAAAGAAATAATCAACAGAGTGGACAATAATCAACAGACAACCCACGGAATGGGAAAAAATATCTGGGAACTATACATCCAACAGGGGACTAATATTCGGAATTTACAAAGAACCAACTCAACTACAACAGTAACAACAAAAATAATTACATTGAAAAGTGGGCTAGGGAGGAGCCAAGATGGCGGATGAGAAAAGCCGCCAGTCAAAGTGTCTCTGCAAAAAAGACAAATTTTAGAAGAAAGAGAAAAAAATAAGCTAGCAGAGAAACATAGATCGGGTGAGGGTCGGAAGGAAGGGTGCCTGAAACTACAGGAGACTCCACGGAAAGACGTTGCGGAGGAGAACTGGAAGGAGAAAGGTCCCGAGAGGCTTGGAGACCAGCGACGAGGGTAGGTGGAGCGGTTAACTTACCCCTCCCTTGCATCTCGGACTGCTGGTGGGCTCCTGAGCGGTTGGAGAGACCTGCCGACACCAGCCCAGAGACGGCTGCCGCCAGTGAGTGGTGGCCTCTTGCGGACTCAGCGCCGCGCTCCCAGCCCCCTCAGGGCACCTCCCTGGGTGCAGACCTGAGCCTATCAGCAGATGCCATATTGCGCCATTCTCTCCTTCCCCCTCCCTACCTGTGGGCACCGAGAGAGACAATTTAGCCATCACACGGAGGCATCTCCAAGGAATGGGACCTTTCCTTTTGGGGCCCTACAGCAGACTGAGGGGTACTCAGACTGCGAGCTCCCTACCCGCCAGCCCTCCCAGGTGCTACTTGCCTGGGGACTCCAAGATAGTGGGGCAAATCCTGAGGTGGAGTGAAATCAATCCAGCTTGGGCACCCTGTAGGTGATTCAAGACCAGCACCGGCCCCCTCCCGCCCCCGCAGGGTCAGGGATTGATCTCCAGGGCCCAAGGGACAGGCCTGCAGACCAGAGCCCATACACCCAGGTCAGGATCACACTGCCCCGGGACACAGAAGAGAGATCTGCGAAAGAGCCTACTGAGGAGTGTGTGCCTTCAGGGGCAGATCAGCTTGCCTGAGCGGCAGCCCTCCTCCCAAAAGAGGGCTGTGCACCCAGCTCAGGCTACGATCCTGAGTAGGGAACCTTCCGACCCACGTAAAAGCCAGGGGAGATCCATCGGACTGAGGTCTCGCTTGCTGGCAGAGGCCTGGAAGAGGCCACAGAGAGGGAGAGCGTGGAGAGGAGCGAGACCCACTCCAGAGTGTGGGTCTTGGACAGCCCCACACCCCAAGCCCAGACTTTCAGCTGAGTGGAGCCATTTCAGCCCCTCCAGGCAGCTTTGCACAGAAAGAAAGAGCAGACCTTTGAGCCCTGCTAACAGCAGTCGTGGAGCCTGAGGGCAGGCTTACCCAAGCCAGCCCCGCCCAGACTCACTCCTGGTCCTGCCCCCACTGAGGTGGAGAATAAGGACACACCTGGAAATCCCAGGGCCCCACCCACCACCCGAGGCACAAGAGGGCCTCTCTAGAGGAACAAGAGCTAGCTACAGGACCCAAAAACAGCACTGCAGCTCGCTCCTCCCTGCAAGTGCCACCTACAGACAGGGAGGTCATCCTGCACACCCTTTTACTGCATCTACTGATTCATCATAAAGGGTGTGGTCGAATCTCACCCACAAACACCATGTACTGGCTCAGAGACTAAACAGGGCATGTCATTATCCAAATGAAAATCTAAAGGCAAGAAGGAACAACTGATCCAGATGGGAAGGAACCAGCGAAACAACTCTGGAAGTATGAAGACTCAAACGGAAAGCACACCCCCAAAGAGGAAAAACAGCTCCCCAGCAATGGACATTAACCAAACTCAGAAGACTAAAATGACAGAAGAATTTCAAACATGGATTGTAAGAAAACTCAATGATATGCAAGAAAAAAATGGATGACCAACACAAAGAAACCACAAAAAAATCCAGGACTTGGAAGAAAAATTCACTAAAGAAATTGAAATATTAAAGAAAAATCAAACCAATCTCCTGGAAATGAAGGACTTATTCAGGGAGCTACAAAACACCGTGGAAAGCCTCAAGAACAGGGTAGATCAAACAGAAGAAAGAATCTCTTAGACTGAAGACAACTCCTTCCAATTAAATAAGTCAATCACAGAAATTGAGCAGAAAATTAAGAGAAAATAAATAACCCTACAAGAAATGTGGGATTATGTGAAAAAACTGAACCTGAGGGTGATAGGGGTTCCGGAAGGTGAAGAAGAAATCATTCAAGGGCTGGATGAGCTATTTGAAGAATTAATAGAGGAGAATTTTCCAGGTCTTGCTACAAAATCTAGATATACAGGTACAAGAAGTTCAACGGACTCCAGGGAGATTCAATACAAATAAGAAGACACCACGACACGCAGTCATCAGATTGACCAAAATATCCACTAAAGAGGCCCTTCTACGAGCTGTAAGGAGAAAGAAACAAGTAACATACAAAGGAAAGCCCATGAGAATAACTCCAGATTTCTCAACTGAAACCATACAAGCAAGAAGTGACGGGGTCCCCATTCTCACTCTTCTGAAACAGAATAATGCCCAGCCTAGAATCTTGTAGCCTGCAAAACTAAGTTTCATATATGAAGGAGAAATAAAGACATTCTCAGATAAGCAAAGACAGAGGGACTTCACCAAGACAAGACCAGCTCTCCAAGAAGTACTCAAAACAGAATTACACAAGGATCAGCACAATAAACGCTCATGAATGTAAAACCACTCAAAAGTTAAAGGTCAAAGGCTAGATTCCACAATGGCTCAAGAGAGAAAACAAAGCAACAAAATGCAACCCAACAGAATTAACAGTAATTCACCCCACTTATCAGTTCTCTCAATAAATGTGAATGGTTTGAACTCCCCTCTCAAGAGACATAGGCTGGCCGAATGGGTTAAAAAAACAAGTCAAGCATCTGCTGTCCCAAGGAAATGCATCTAACCTGCAAGGATGCATTTAGACTCAAAGTAAAGGGGTGGAAATCAATATTTCAAGCAAATGGAAGCCAAAAGAAGGCTGGTGTGGCAGTTTTGATCTCAGATAACTTGGTTTTTGAATCAACAAAAGTAATGAAAGACAAAGAGGGTCATTATATAATGGTGAAGGGTACAGCTCAACAAGAAGACATAACAATTCTAAATATGTATGCACCCAACTTAGGTGCACCCAGATTCATAAGCAAACTCTACTTGATCTAAACAAATTGATAGACAGCAACACCATAATAGTCGGAGACTTCAACACCCCACTGACAGCACAGGACAGATCCTCCAAACGGAAAATAAACAAAGAAATAATGGACTTAAACAGAACTCTAGAACAAATGGGCTTGACTGACATTTACAGGACATTCTACCCAAAAACCACTGAACACGCGTTCTTCTCATCAGCTCATGGGACATTCTCTAAGATTGACCATATTCTAGGACACAAAGCATGTCTCAAAAAATTTTAAAAAATAGAAATCATACCATGCATCTTCTCAGATCACAGCAGAATGAAAACAGAAATCAACCCCAACAGAAACTCTCAACTCTACACAAAGTAATGGAAATTAAACAACTTTCTGCTGAACGATTCTTTCATAAATGAGGAAGTAAAGATGGAAATCAAAAGATTCTTTGAACTAAATGGCAAAGGTGACACAAGTTATCAAAATCTGTGGGACACAGCCAAAGTATTCCTGAGAGGAAAGTTTATTTCCATAAATGCCTATATCCAAAAGTCAAAAAGATCAAAAATAGACAACCTAATGAATCGACTCAAAGACCAGGAAAAAGAAGAACAGACCGACCCCAAACCCAGCAGAAGAAGGGAAATTAATGAGATCAAATCAGAACTAAATGAAATTGACAACAGGGAAACTATACGGAAGATTAATAAAACAAAAAGTTGTTTCTTTGAAAAAATTGACATGCCTTTGGCTAAACTAATGAAAAATAGAAAAGAGAAATCCATAATAAGCTCCATCAGGAACAAAAAAGGAGAAGTTACAACCAATGTCATGGAGTTTCAAGATATAATTTATGAATATTACAAAAACCTTTATGCACACAAACTGGAAAATGTGGAGGAAATGGACAAGTTTTTAGAAACACACAGCCTCCCTAGGCTCAACCAGGAAGAAATAGAATTCCTCAACAGACCAATATCAAGGACTGAAATTGAAACAGCAATAAAAAAATTCCAAAAAAGAAAAGTCCCGGACCGGATGGTTTCACACCTGAATTTTACCACATCTACAAAGAAGAACTGGCGCCTATCCTGCAGAAATTATTCCACAGCATCGAGAAGGATGGACTCCTCCCCAACACATTTTATGAAGCCAACATAACCCTGATACCAAAACCAGGAAAGGATGAAATGAAAAAAGAAAACTACAGACCAATATCCCTTATGAATATAGATGCAAAAATTCTCAACAAAATTCTAGCTAACTGAATCCTGGTGCTTATTAAGAAAATAATCCATCATGACCAAGTGAGCTTCATTCCAGAGATGCATGGATGGTTCAACATACGCAAATCTGTAAACGTAATTCACCACATAAACAGAAGCAAAAACAAAGACCATATGATTCTCTCAATAGACGCAGAAAAAGCATCTGACAAAATTCAACACCCATTTATGATAAGAACGCTTAACAGAATAGACATAGATGGAGCTTACCTAAAAATGATACAAGCCATTTATGATGAACCCACAGCCAACATCATACTGAATGAGGAAAAATTGAAAGCATTCCCACTTAGAAATGGAACCAGACAAGGTTTCCCCACTATCTCCACTTCTATTCAAAATAGTGCTGGAAGTCCTGGCCACAGCGATCAGGCAAGAGAGTGGAATTAAAGGCATACGAATGGGAACAGAAGAGATCAAACTCTCACTATTTGATGATGACATGATATTATATCTAGAAAACCCCATGGATTCAACCAAGAGGCTCCTGGAATTGATAAATGAATTCAGTAAAGTCTCAGGATATAAAATTAATACACAAAAATCAGAGGCTTTCATATACGCCAATAGCAGTCACACTGAAAACCTGGTCAAAGACTCAATTCCCTTCACAATAGAAACAAAGAAAATAAAGTATCTAGGAATATATTTAACTAAGGAGGTAAAAGACCTCTACAGGGAGAACTATGAAACATTGAGGAAGGAAATAACAGAGGACATGAACAGGTGGAAAACCATACCATGCTCGTGGGTCGGCAGAATCAACATTGTTAAGATGTCTATACTACCCAAAGTGATCTACAGATTCAACGCAATCCCTATTAAAATACCAACATCATTCTTCACAGCTGTAGAAAAATTAATTCTACGCTTCGTATGGAACCAGAGAAGACTCCGCATAGCAAAAACAATTCTAGGCAATAAAAACAAAATGGGAGGTATCAACTTACCAGACTTCAAACTTTACTATAAGGCTGTAGTAATCAAAATAGCTTGGTACTGGCACAAAAATAGAGTCATTGACCAGTGGAACAGAACTGAGAACCCAGATATAAAACCATCCTCATATAGCCACCTAATCTTTGACAAAGCAGACAAAAACATACACTGGGGAAAAGAATCCTTATTCAATAAGTGGTACTGGGAAAACTGGATAGCCACATGTAGAACACTGAACCAGGATCCACACCTTTCACCTCTCACTAAAATCAACTCGCGCTGCATAACAGATTTAAACCTGAGGAGTGAAACTATTAGACTTCTAGAGGAAGAAGTTGGAAACACTCTTCTAGACATTGGCCTAGGCAAAGAATTTATGAAGAAGACCCCAAAGGCAATCACAGCAACAACCAAAATAAATAAATGGGACCTGATCAAATTAAAAAGCTTCTGCACAGCCAAAGAAACTGTCACGAGAGCAAACAGACAACCTACAGAATGGGAGATCATTTTTGCATGCTACAAATCTGATAAAGGGCTGATAACTAGAATCTACTTAGAACTCAGGAAAATCAACAAGAAAAAATCAAACAACCCTATCAAAAAGTGGGCAAAGGACATGAACAGAAACTTTTCAAAAGAAGACAGAATAATGGCCAAAAAACATATGAAAAAATGCTCAACATCTCTAATCATCATGGAAATGCAAATCAAAATCACAATGAGATATCACTTATCTCCAGTGAGACTGGCCTTTATCAAAAAGTCCCAAAACAATAAATGTTGGCGTGGATGCGGAGAGATAGGAACACTCATACACTGCTGGTGGGACTGCAAAGTAGTGCGACCTCTGTGGAAAGCAATATGGAGATACCTTAAAGAGATACAATTAGAAGTACCATTCAATCCAGGAATCCCATTACTGGGCATCTACCCAAAAGATCAAATGATACTCTATAAGAAAGACACCTGCACCCGAATGTTTATAGCAGCACAATTCACAATTGCAAAGATGTGGAAACAACCTAAGTGTCCATCAATACATGAGTGAATTAATAAACTGTGGTAAATGTATACCATGGAGTACTATTCAGCTTTAAGAAACAATGGTCATACAGCACCTGTTGTATACTCCTGGATAGAGCTGGAATGCATTCTACTAAGTGAAGTATCCCAAGAATGGAAAAACAAGCACCACATGTACTCACCATCAAATTGGTATTAACTGAAC